>VOPJ01006241.1:0-77168 GCA_014673585.1 Semibalanus balanoides
ATCTTTTCATTCACTGGCTATTATAATTTAGATACAGAGGATCGGCGGGCATTTATTACATAATCACAACAAGCAGAACGCAAAATATATTTCCCTCTCCATTGCGCAAAAAAAATAGGGGGAAAAAACACAAAAAGCCCGCAGTTTAATGAGGACCAAAAGTGCTTTTGGTCGCGACAAGTCGTTGAAAGTGTGGAACGCTTATCAACTTTAACTTGAAATATTGTTCGGTAGGAGAGTTTTTATGCAAAATGTGATGATTATTGATTATACAATATAATTTGGTCTCGTCTGTCGATTTCAAGTGAAAACACCGTTTTCGTGGCAAAAGGCGAATATTCCCCTTCAAACACAAGCCAACTCCGCTCTCTAGTGCACGCATCTCCCGGCACCAGACCACACACCGAGATCTCTCCATTCCATTCCCCAACACGCTGCGGCGTGTACAGCTCACTCGCTGACGCTGCAGCCGGGCCTCCTAATCGCTGATAGGGTGAGTGCTGTTCCTGAACAGGACCATCCCATCAGAGGTTAGGGGGCACCGCAAATAGTTACGCGACACACTATCAGGCTTCGCAGGCTATTCCGCGCGCCAGAGGCTGGGTCCGATGGTGTCCCGTGTAGTAACCGCTGTGATCGCGGCGCTTTCGTGCAGCGATAACACGGCCCTTTGTCCTTCGCCTTATCATCGCCGAGTTCGGACACTCGGGACTTTGCGGCGGTGATAGCTTGGAACGACGTGACGACGTCACCTGGGAATAAACCACAGCCTGGGTGGAACGGTACACTTGCCAGCGCACTCGGTTCCCGCTCGGTTCGCGAGCTGGGTTCGCGAAGTGAAACTGCAGCGATCCATTGTGGTGGGGTTCGTGTCCGCCCACTGGCCCCCACGAGCGCACGTGCTGGTCGCACGAGCTACACGATCGTGTCGGATCGTTACGATCGTGTCTGATGGCGCCCACACGATCGTGTCTGATGGCGCCCGAGTGTCGTTTTTCATGAAGTGCGTGGATTGGAGATGTGACAGCCCGGAACTAGTCCAGTTACCTGGTCAGGTCGGTCATGGATATTACTCATCCGCAGAGGCCAAATTGATAGAGGTGATGTAGATTGCGCATGACATGATTATATAAATAATCCGTCACAGAGGGTGACGGCTTAATGTGCGCCAGTGGCCAGCCGAGCCTGGCAAAACTTTGAAATGATGGGATCCCAGACCACGGAATATTCCGAATTTAGTCAAGCACGTTCTCGATCGACAACGAAAATTGAACATTAGAAAAAATCAGTCAGCGATTCCGGCCTAATCTGAACCTGTAAAGTGTGGCATTCTGAGCACGTGAAAGAAGGATATTTGATTTATTTTTTGAAGAAAAAAAATGTACACTAACTGCAAGAATTAGGTGAATTCAAGCTAAGAATAAAACACGTTATGTTCCTGGCGCACTTGTGACAAAACATTTCATCACATAGCGTTTGAGTTTTCAGCCGTTACTGCGTCTTCAAATAACGTCATATCACGTATCACTGTTGATTTGTTCATACTGTAGTTGTTTTGTCATGCATTTTTATTTAATATAAATCAATTAAATACAAAAAAGCAAAAAGGTCTCTATTTTATGCTTCCAGGAAAGTTACTGGAAATTGTGACGCATGAGAACCACTCTAACACGAATTACGAAGCAGCGTTAGCTATAAACTAGCTTTAAAACCTGTTTAAAAATGATAAAAAGTAGTCTAAACCATTTCGTGACCTCTCAATGCTAAGTTCAACTTCATTTAACGGAAAGAACGTCTTATTTGTTGTGTCTATTGCCTTTAACACTACGCAGTCAGCTGAGTACGCCCGGCCGTCAGCTGATGTCAAATGACGTCACGACTTGGGTTGCGTATTAGGCGTGTTCAGCTGATTTTTTTAGCGCGTTTTCGGCGCTGAGTCGGCGCTGAGTAGGCGCGCAGGAGTTGGAAGTGTTGAGCTTTTTGGTCGTTAGGCGTGAAAAAGCTATGCACCTGAATGATTTTTTTTCTTCAAATTGTACGACTGGTTAAGTATTTCGCGCTGTAAAGTATGTAAATATCACAACATTACCATAGCATTGGTTGGTGTTTCTAAGGTTTCATACTTTGTGTGTAGTGAACCACAAGGTTATTTATGGCGATAATCTTCGGAAGCTGTCTTCTCAATCTCCGTAGTAGAACGCTACTTAAATTGTGCTGAAATTATTGAAATATGTGGCAACAGCAACACAATTGTATAGGTAGATTTGGAACGACTATTTCTCAACATTCTCCAATTTACATAACATTGAAAAACATTGAAAATTTGTTTATATTTCTGCTTATTTACGTGACCTTGATGCCAGCTCAAGCACATGAAAGCATTGAGTAATTCATTATTTGTATTCGCTTTATTGCAGGTGCTGCAGATTTGTAGTGTTAAATATTACAAACAGTTTCGTGGTACGCATACATTATCAACCTAAAACCTACAACTTCACATTTTAATACACTTTTGGTCAGTCATGGCGTCTCACATTCGGTGCATAATTCGGTCGTTAGGTGCGTAGTCAGCGCGTAGTCGGCGCGCGAAGTCAGCGCGTCGTACTGAAATTCGGCCATTAGGCGATTAGGCGTGTGTGCGCAGTGGGCGGCGACCTTAGCTGTTATGTTAACTAGGTACTGTTTTCATATTTCGAGATTTATTAGCGCCGTTCCAGTCCGAGTTGGCTAGCTTGATAACCAAAGTGATTGCTGCCGGGCAAAGGATTAATTTAGAGGCAAGCATCAGAACAAACAGCGGGTTCAGATTAATTACGGAATCCGTACTCAACAAACTTCAAGTTTAAACGGGTAATCAGAGTCAGGCGTACCCAGGGGGGGGGGGGGGTAAAAGGGGAATTGACGCCGCCCCCCCTTGAAGGTTCGTAGCGTGCCCCCTTGGCCAATGGGCCCCCTTTGGAAATAGGGCCCGAAGGGCCCTATTTTCTCTCTAAAGCGTAGACCACGCGAAGCGTGGTCTTTAGAGTGTTTAGAGCATATCAGAGACTCTTCGCATATCAGACGCCTGAGGCGGCCAGAGTGCCACCTCAGGCGGCCAGAGTGTCTTCTCAGGTGGCAAGAGGCCCCCCTCAGGCGGTCAGAGTTATAGGCGTACCTTAAGGGGGCAAAGGGGTAATTGCCCCTTGATGTGCGTGCCCCCTTGACTCATGTGCCTCCTTTGGAAGTAGGGCCCGAAGGGCCCTATTTGCAATCTAAGGACCACGCAAAGCGTGGTCTTTAATGAATTCAGAGCACTTCAGTTTTTTTTTCTGAGGTTCTACAGGTCACAGTGCCCCCTCAGACGGCTCAGTAGCTGTCCATAACGTCATCCTGATCCTCTCGCCATCCCAGCCAGCGTGTTGGCTCCCTCACGCGCCGCTGTTTCGTTAGCGTTATCGCACCTGATCCTGCTCGGCCATCTCTTCAGCCAGCGTGGTTGGCTCCCTCACGCTCGAGACTGCCTTCGTATTAATGCAGTCGTTCTGATCCTCTCGCCATCCAGCGCAGCGTGTTGCTCGCTGCAGACGGCGCCGCTGTTTCGTTAAGTGCTGGTCTGTCCTGATATCTTCTCTCTGCTCTAGCCGCCAGCGCAGCGTGTTTGGCTCCTCAACGCGCCCGCTGTTTCGTTAGCGTTCATCCTGATCCTCTCGCATCCCGCCAGCGTGTTGGCTTTCCTCTCACGCGCGCCGTCTGTTTCTTAGCGTCGTCGCTGATCCTCTCGCCCATCGCGCAGCCATGTCCGATGTTGTGGCGCTCCCTCACGCGCACGCTGTTTCGTAGCCGCGTCGTCTGTACCTCTCGCCATCCCAGCCAGCGTGTTGAAGCCTCGCTCTCCACAAGTCGCCGCTGTTTCGATTTTAGCGTCACTGATCCTCGTCAGCGCTCATCCGTCTCAGCGAACGCGCTCGTTTGGCTCTCCTCCTCCGTTGCGGCCTGCTGCTCTCGTTAGCTGTCGTTCCTGTATCCTTGCAACGCCATCCCAGCCAGCGTGTTGGCTCCTCACGCGCGCTGTTTTCGTTAGCGGTCGTCCTGACCTCTCGCCATGCCAGCCAGCGTGGGGTTGGCTCCGCTCAACGCGCCGCTGTTTTCGTTAGCGTCGTCCTGATCCTCTCGCCATGCCAGCCACGTGTTGGCTCCCTCACGCGCCGCTGTTTCGTTAGCGTCGTCGTCAAAGAGTAGTTGTCCATAACCACATCCCCTCGCCCAATCAGCGGTCAGAAGACGCGCAGTTCTGATCGGGTGAGGGCTCACTCGTCCTTCGCGACTTCTACAATCGCAGACAATCGCTGCCGGGCAAATATATTCCAAGCCCAGTAGATGTGGAGGTAAATAATCCTTAGTGTTTGCTGAAGAGGAAGGAACTGAAAGTCATGCATTTGTTTTACCTACGGGCTATTCCAAAGAACATTTATTGAAGTTTTCAGGACATTCTGAGGCTGAAACAACAATCGATACTGTAAACTGCATTTGATCGATAAACAATAAAGGAGAATAACAAAATATCAATAAAATGTATCGATATTCCCAAGCCTAGTTGGAGGGAGGAAGCAAGGCTTATCTCTGCATCTACATGACTTCAAAAGAGCAGTTTCAACGTCAAATAATACATGTCGGAATCATCAGGCGAGACGGTGCCCGTAGATTCAGCAAAATGTTCCCCATTCGAAGAACCGGACAGCAGAAGGCCATCAAAATGCAGCGCCGACGGCGACAGATCTACGGCCTAGCTTTCGTGGATTTCATTGAGGCATGATATAACTTTTATATCCTTGAAAATAAAACCTATCCGGTTCCGATAAGTTTCGGGCATTCAAGCGCCACGGGAGAGGGGCGGCGGCGGCGGCGGCGGCGGCGGCGGCGGCGGCGGCGGCGGCGGCGGCGGCGGCGGCGGCGGCGGAAGGAGGAGGAGGAGGAGGAGGAGGAGGAAGGAGGAGGAGGAGGCAGGTAGGATAGGCAAGGAGGGAGGAGTAGGAGTGCCAGGAGGAGGAGGAGGAGGAGGAGGTATAGTGGGTTTAGCTCTTATTTATGCTTAGGAGGAGGACCGGCCTCAGGTATAGGAGGAGTGAGTGCGAGAGGTATATGCGATTGGAGCCAGGAGGGAACGGCAGCGCTTGGAGGTCACAGGATAGCGTGCAACGGAGGAGGCCGAGAGGAGGAGGGAGGAGGAGGGGAGGAGGAGGAAGGAGGAGGAGGAGGAAATGGGTGTGTATGACAAGAAACAGCGTGTGCCAATCCTTATGGCTGTTGCCACGGAGATGGACCCAGGCAGGAGGACGGATGAGTAAAGGAATGGGATGGGGAGACTAATGATGGACGGCGACTACCATGGATTGCAGACCGCGTGAGACCCCGTTTTTTGTCGAGAATTAATATATAAATGGCCGAATCCGAATCAAATTTTCGCAGTCTATTTCAGCTCAGGCGCCGGTTTCTGTGGTATAGTCTGTTAACAACAAATCAAAACTTATGTTATTTGTCATTGACTCGTAACGTTAAGATCCTAGTTAAGAGCCAATGGCAAGTACCATAAGTTTTGATTTTTTGTTACAGATTATATGCCACAGAAACGGCGCCTGGGTTTGAAATAGACAGTGCAAAAAAATCGGATTCGTTTTTAACAGGTTATCACCAAAAATCGGGTCTCACGGGGTCTTGAAAAGTGAAATCCATAGACGCTAAGTTCGCCTGCAGCGCCTCAGAAGGCCGACTGTGGCTGTCAGCTAATCAGCTATAGGCAGAAGCAATAACACGCCCGCACGCGTCCCGTCGAGACGATCGCACCAGTAGCCGCTTACATACGCTGTACAGTTTCCGACTTGTCACCACACATGAAAGGGATAAAATGCGTAGGAGATTGCGATTCAGAATCGAGTCGTGACAAAATTGCGTTCGGTTTCATCACGAGAGTATGCGTTTAGCATAGTGCGCATTGTCAACTGTCGAAATACGAAATACGAAAAAAAAAGAAATACGAAACAGACGACACCAATCGAAATACGCACTCCCTCGTCAATCCGCCATCAATAGAGTCACCACAGCTCCAATGTTCGCATGACTGGCTACCGCGTTAGCCGTTAGTATACTCCGGGCCACAATCCTGAAGAGGCTCAGAAGTCATGGCACGAGGCTTCAGCAGTGGCGTGCGGGGCCAGACAGGGCGCGGGTGAGGGCGGCTGTCGGTACAGGCGGAGACAAAGCCAGGTCATGCTCCGAGGCGGCAGAAAGGACGACAGCTATGACGAGATGCAGGCTCGGGTCCGGGCGGACGACACTTGCCAAGCCGGGTGTGTGGAAATAGCTCGGCAGTGGGGAGCATCAGGTTCGAGCGACTGAACAAAGTACCGCAGCGCAGGAGGCGAGCACGCCTAGGGGCCGATTCAAGACAATGCATCCTCTTTCAAGTCATTACCATGCAGTCTGCAGCAGGGTTAAAGCAAGTTGTCAGTGGCTCTGCCAATCATTTGTACTGACAACTGAATGAATACACACACGCAGAAATATACATAATAAGCTTATACAAATGCATAGCATAAGCTATGTTGAAATAGGCAAAATAAGTGCGTAAGAATGCACAAAATCAGCTAAAACATCAACCATAAATCCCATTAATCATTTCACAATCCCCTGAAGCCGTATTGACTATTCAGCGACGCTGTGTAACATGAGGTTCCTGTGGTTAGCCATATTGACTATTCAGCGACGCTGTGTAACATGAGGTTCCTGTGGTTTCGGTCAGAGCCAATAAGCTGCGTGCCTGGTTCTTCACTTCGCCGATTGCCGACGACCTTCAAGTGTTCTCTGGGAAACGCAAGTCGCAAACGTGTATTTAAGGGAGACACATGATCACTTTTTATCATTAGTAATCGGAGTTGTGTCTAAATTACGGGAATACTTATAATAAATGAGCATGCGTTGCAGGCAGAAAATGATCTGATACCCAAACAACATACGCAATCAGTGTCAGTGAGTAGAGCTGGAAATAATCGCTACATCCTTCTATTATGTAAGTCCGTAATGATGACGCATCAAGTAACAGCCTGTCAACTTTTTAAAAGATGACCTTGAAACGGGAAAACAAAAATCATCCTGGCGTGCTCGAAACACTTTCCGAAAGAAAAAAGCTGAGGTCTGAGGTGCCGAGTCTGAGGTACCTGAGTGCGAGTCTGAGGTGCCGAGTCTGAGGTACCTGAGTGAGAGTCTGAGGTGCCGAGTCTGAGGTACCTGAGTGAGAGTCTGAGGTGCCGAGTCTGAGGTACCTGAGTGGGAGTCTGAGGTGCCGAGTCTGAGGTACCTGAGTGAGAGTCTGAGGTGCCGAGTCTGAGGTACCTGAGTGAGAGTCTGAGATGCCGAGTCTGAGGTACCTGAGTGAGAGTCTGAGGTGCCGAGTGAACACAGAGAGAAGGATTTTTTGTTGGGGGAGGGGGGCGCTAGAGCACATAGAGGCTATCAAGCAGAGAAGGAGAAGGCGGGGACGAAAAACACAGCTTATTGCAACATCAAACGGACACCAGCGAGTCATCATGCTAACCCTCCATTGGCGGGGGGGAGGGCGAAAAACGCCTCTCAGAGATCAGGGGTGATCAGATCAGAGGTGTGCAAATGGCTGCTACAATCGAATTATATGTGTAAGATACGCCATAAAACATATGTCGAATGAGCTCTTGCCAATAGTAACCTGATTTGACCTGATCTTGACCTTGACCTTTGTTTACAATTTCACTTTTGCTTATACGGGAGATGCATCATACCTTTGAGAGCACTTTATGCGATACTAATCTCAATCTAAGGTTTTGGATGGAAATATGGTAAAAAAACTAGAATATTTTTTACCTTAGACCTGACTGTGATCTGACATGTGACCTTATTTGGAAAATTTCGCGTATGCTATACAATGGTGTCGTTGAGAGCTTTCTTCGATTGCCGCCTTGCGCGTCTCGCTGCGGTTATTGGTTCGGAAGATAACGAGGAGGCGAAAAACGACCCACGCCAATGGCGTTCGGCTGAGACCCCAGCCAATGCCGAGTGAAGCCACTCCAGCTGAATGGTATCGCCTCACAGTGCAGTCATGAGAGCACGAACATTATTTGTACCAGTGACGTCAACATTCCGCAGGTGATGTCCTCCAATCACGACACGCAACCGGAAGGACGCTCACAACGATCTGAGGTTTTGGGGTCAACAGTTACAGTGTTGCATGATCGTCGCACCTGGGAATGCATCGGTCTTGTTTCCAGCTGGTATTTATCAGCGTCATTAATTTGAATGCCCAGCTAATATGATGTATTCATTGAACTTCAAGACAAGAAGGAAAATTATATTTTAGAAAGCACACAAATATACAACATCACGGCCACTACTAGAACATCAGTTTTGAATACAGATAAAACTGAAATCATAACTTGATATAGCTTTTACAAGATTCTGCAAACTTAAGGGATAGTACCAACTCGGGAGGATTTCTCAGAAGCATCCCAAATGAAATATGAATGCTGGGAATTAAAAATCATGTTTGCTCTTGCTCAAACTTACCCTAAAGCAATGTATCAGGAAAGCATTTTCTATTTTTGTCTGACTCCAAAACGTTGGTCCCAATAATTGTGTGCTCAGCACTAAATTCAAGATGGCTGCCCTTATCCTGTTTTGGCGCAACTGTTACGTGTCAAAGTAGCGCACTCAAAGTCGAGGCGTCCAAATTCGCCGAGACTTGACCTTGGCAAACGTTCATCCTGATGTAGGTAAGCCATTTAACTTACACGGCCCAAATCGAGTGAGCCATTCTTGCTGTTTGATAATTAAATAACTAAGATTGTTGACAATATAACATACTGCATACGCATTTATTTTAAATTCACTAAACGATATTGGTATGTTGGATGTTGCAAAATCTAAAAGAAATTATAGTCCGCAAAGAAGCGATTCAAAATAGATAAGAGGCCAACTCCAATTTTACGAAATGATTGCCAATCATTGAAGTGAAATGTATAGTTGAATTTAAATGGGAGGGGAGTTTTTTTCGGGAACCAGACTTTTGCAGGTGAAATCGGACCGCTTAATTGACCGTACCGATATACACAAAACCTCGATATGGCCTGCTAGGTGACATTCTCCTTTTAAGAAATGTGTGTTTTTAACAATCGATTACTAAGCAATACCACTCACAGTGCTATTCAGCAAAGAAGAAATTGTCACGGATTATGAACAAGGGCTATGTAGCAAATTTTCACTGCGGTTGATTTATTTGTTGGCGGATCCAGGCTCGAGTTAATTTCGCTCCGTTCATCAACGAAATGATGTCGACATGGGGAGGGGCGGGGGACGTCGGGTTGTGGGAGTTCAATCGGTTTTTTCTTACGTCGATTGCGGGGGATTTTAGCGTCTACGGGGGGGATTTCAAAGGCACTGCGGAGGACAAATCCCTACAGTTAACCATGTAAAAAATGGCCCTGTTGATGAGTGAATATACATTTTGGTTATGACCATATGTCCTTTCCTGATTAGGAATCTGCACTGGTTTCATCTTGTATTCACGGGAGAAGGATCAAGTCTTAACTTATGCACACGCCTCCAGATTTATTCGCCAAGAACAGACTGAACTTCTAACCTATAATTCGAGTCACTAAACAAAAGGTTACATCTGTATTCGAGGAGTAACGGCCGTTATTTATAACCTTGGGTCAACTTTTTGGCATTCAAAATCTCATCAAAATCTTCTAGAAAGCTATCTTTTGTTCGATATATAGAGATTAAATTTAGCCTGAGGGAGAGCTTTGTAGGGAATAGGCGTTTCTCGATTGAGCTTCATCAGGACCGGGCGTTTAGAAAAGCATGAGCAGTCTGGTGAGTTAATTCCTGGAGAGAGGAACCAAGCTGAGTTGGCTAGGCCATTCACTATGATCGCGCCTCAATGCCAGTTTTGGTCCGCTTGCACCAGTAGAGTTCGAAAGGAAGTATTGAGAATAAAGATCTCTTACCGTTTACTCAAGACCTAAATTATAGGAGATCACATGTGATCGCCACTCAGATTCGGATACTGAAACTCGTAGATTCCACCTGCACGTGATGATGTTAGGCCGACCGGCTCGGCGCAACGGTGGGTTCGTGGGCGGGGCCTGGGCACGGGGCATGGGCGCCCGGTGCCTCGGCGAGCGGCGGACGCGACTGACAACTCAGCCGAGGCGCCGAGCGGGGAGCGTCGCGGCACACCCCGCGCCAAGGCGGCACGCAGCCCCAGCGCATGCGCGTCCCAGAAGCACCACGTCGGCGGCTCTCCGCCCACGCTGGACAGGCGGACCGGGACGCGGTACAAATCTGTTGCCTCGTAGTTGAGTATCCTGTTCAGTACCAGTGGTTTAGGTTCGGGCACCTAGTGTCCGTGCTATGTCGGTACTGTTCCCATGGTTTTGGGTCTGCAAGATGGGTCTGGAGTGGGTTGCTAGTGCACAGGTGGAGACAGCACGCGACCACCCCCCCCACAGGCACGACACAGATCAGCGATGAGCAGCCAACACACACACTATCATCAACGCAGGAACGTCATCATTACAACGTGCAGGTCCACCCATCAGAACTAAAATTGCTGCAAAGGTTAGGTCAGGTTCATTATGTTATTGCAATTGAACTGCCACACCCAGGTCCATGGGGATTGTCTTGCTGCTCAGTACCGGAGCAATACGACGAAATGGATCAATACCCTCCAGAGCCAGTCATATGATTTAATGCCCACCACGGAGCCATCCACGAAATAGATAAATATCGCGCCAACGTCAGCGGCATGGCGTGAAGGGCACTCCGGACTCCCGAGTCCGGACTCCGGAGCCGTCCGACGAAACTGAGCAGTACCGCCTTCGCACGCGGCAGACGACAGACAAGCTGTCTCTTCAGGACGCGAGACACCCATCTCTACTGACCTACTTGGGTCAACCGGGAAACACATTTCGACGCATATGCTGCAACGTTACGTTCCTGGTAATGACAGCAATAGCCATGTGTGCGGTCATATGTGCGGTGGCGGTATGATATCTTAGTTTTCTTTGGATCAGGCTACCAAAAAAAGGTGTCATTGTACACAATACATAAAGACAGCGACGCAGATCCAGATAAAGACACACACTGTACACAGTCTACACGGATACAGACCAGAGATCGTCCAGAGAGACACAGCTAATATCCAGAGAGACAGTAGCTACACACAATAGACTGGGACATGACAGATATCCAGTCTCCATCCGTACGAGCCACGGGCACGGGCACTGACACGGGCACGAGCACGGACATCGACAGTCGACACGGACAGGGACACGGCAAGGGAGACATCCTGAGACAGTAATCTGAGGCTGGAGGTCTTAACGAGCTGTCGACTCGTGATGACTGGTGGTGGGCGGTGGCGGACGGTCGATGGCAGACTACCGCCGCCGCCCCGCCCTTGCCTCCGGCACCCAGTCATCATCGTCTCTGGTGAGCAGGATGACACATCTCCGGGAGGTCATTAAGGCATAAAAGACAATCAGGTAGGAGAAGTCAGTCCGTCAGGCAGCGGTTGCACAGGTGATAAGTCAAGTTCGAGATGCATCAAAGTTCAAACGCTCCGCTAGATCTATGATCTGGCATATCGAATTTGGACGGCATTGGATCGAAGCATTTCGCCGTGAAGGAATTGCGATCGGAGTGAGTCGACCTATTCACGGAATGTGCATTCCAATCACAACTTGAAAGAAATCCCTCAACCGTACAATACTCTCCGAAAAGTTGCCATCATACATTTATGTCAGCACTAATGTCTTCCAGCCAACACAGGCAGACAAAATCACGAACGAATGGCCGCCGACCAGCTGCGAGGGCGGACGGACGGGCGAGCGAGGGAGCGAGAGGGAGAGAGAAAGAGGAGGAGGAGAGAGGGGAGACTACCGCCCGAGGGGAGACGAACCTCCCCGGGCAGGGAGGCTGCGGATGCCAGTCCGACCGACAGCAAATCAGCTGGTCTGCTGATAATTGATATCCGCCGTAACTTCCTCCGTATCTGACAGAGCGTGAGGTATCCCGCGGCGGTGGTGATGCGAGACATTGAGGCGGCTTTGTGGTGGGTGAGGAGCCCATGCAAGAGTTTGCAGACCAGTGTGTGTCTGGTCGGTGAGAAACAGTGAAGGTGAGATGGTGCAGATGGCATGTGTGTTGAGACAGTGCGCCAGGTGACGACACATGATGGGTGAGACAGATGAGGGAGACCAGTGGGGTGAGACAGTGGGTGAGACTATGGGGTGAGACAGCATGGCCCGGTGACGACGTGAGCTTCTTAGACAGTGGTGTTGGGTGATAACAGTGGGTGAGACAGTGAGGGTGACAGATGGACATGAGACATGGGTGAGACAGTGGGTTGCAGACAGTTGGGGTGACGCACGAGCGGAGACGGTGAGACAGCTGGCTGTGAGACAGTGGGGTGAGACAGTTGACGGTTGAGACAAGTGGTACCTGCAGGACAGCTGGTAGAGAACAGTGGGGTGAGAGCAGTGGCGAGTGAGACAGATGGTGCTAGAGACAGTGGCGGTGAGACACGGGTGAGACAGTGGGTGAGGACAGACATGCGCACCGGGTTGAGACCACGTGGGTGAGACAGTGGGGTGAGGACCAGGGGGGTGAAGACAGTGGGGTTGAGCGAGCTAGTGGGGGAACAAGCATGGGGTGAGCACAGTGGGTTGTGTTATGGACAGTGGGTGCGGTGAGACATTGTGCTGTTAGACAGTGCCGGAGAGACAGTCTGGGTGCAAGACAGCGGAGGTGAGGACTAGGGGTGAGCGAGGGGGTGGGGGTGAGACAGTGTGGGTGAGACAACAGTACCGGGTGAGACCGGGAGTGGGCGACGCGGTGAGACAGGTGGCGTGGACTAGTTGGGATTAGACAGTGGCGGTGAGACAGTGCGCGGTGAAGACAGCGGGATGTGAGGCACAATGCGTCATGAGACCAGTGTTGGTGGTGAGACTATGTGTGTGTGTGGAGACATGTGGGGTGAATGTATCTTATGGGGTGAAGACGTATATATCAGTGGATTAGGGTGATGAGACAGTGGCGGTGAGACAGCGGAGGTGAGACCAAGTGGGTGAGACAGTGAGCAGGTGAGACAGTTGGCGTGAGACCAGCGTGTGCAGACGACAGTGGTGATGAACAGGTGGCGGTAGAGACAAGTTGGGTGCAGACAGTAGGAAGGTGACGACAGATGGAGGGTAGAACAGTTGGGTGAGACATGGGGTGAGACAGTGGGGTGAGACAGTGGGGTGAGACAGTGGGGTGAGACAGTGGAGTGAGACAGTGGGGTGAGAGCAGCAAGAGGTGAGACAGTGGGGTGAGACAGTGAGGTGAGACAGTGGGGTGAGTCAGTGGGGTTAGACAGTGGGGTTAGACAGTGGGGTGAGACAGGCTGTGTTGAACAAGTGGGTGAGAAAGTGGGGGTGAGACATTGAGGTGAGACAGTGGGGTGAGACAGTGCGGTGGCCAGACAGTGGGGTGAGACAAGTTGAAGATGAGGACACGTGGGTGAAGCCAGTGAGTGACGGACAGTGGCGTGCAGCCAGCGGCCGGGGGAACAGTCTCGGGTGGCAGACAATGGCGGTGAGACAGTGGGTGAGAACAATAGAGGTGAGACAGTGCGCGGCGTTGAGAGTGTTTCCAAATGCAGATGAGTCAAAATGTAGGTGAGCAACAGTGGCGCTATGAGACAGTGGGAGTGAGACAGTGGGGTTGCAAGACAGTGCGGGTGAGACAGTGGGGTGAGACCAGTGGGGTGAGACAGTGGGGTGAGACAGTGGGGTGAGACAGTGGGGTGAGACAGTGGGGGGAGACAGTGGGGTGAGACAGTGGGGTGAGACAGGGGTGAGACAGTGGGGTGAGACAGTGGGGTGAGACAGTGGGGTGAGACAGTGGGGTGAGACAGTAAGGTGAGACAGTGGGGTGAGACAGTGGGGTGAGACGAAGCCTGCGTTGCGCCGTCTCGGCCTCAGTGACACACGATACTAATGAACCCTTATTTCCATGCTCTGGAAAGATACCCTCGTGTCTATTGATTGAGCGCAGAGATGGATGCAGAGAAGGCAGAGTGGGCGGGGTGCGACAGAAATACACTTAGTGCCTATTGTAACAGAACTGTTCTGGTATACCTGATATCACCTTATATAAACACCGTTCATAACGAACCATCAGCCGCGCGCTCTGGCTGGTAGCTAATAGCTGGTGGCTGAAGGTCACAGGCGGTGTTTCGGCGCCACCAAGACGAAAGTGAGCGTCAACTCGGGCATCGGGCAGCGATCTGAGACTGGTGCTGATTGTTGATTTAGGTCTCTCCATGTTAGGGCGCTGGTGCTTCGATGCTAAGTGAGCTGCAGATTGTCGTGCGCGCGATTCGTTCTCTCATTTCGTTGCTGTTGACCCGGACATCCGGTTACTGTACGGTGTGTAGTGTGTACATGCAGAATGTACGGCGATCTTTCCGTAGCCAATCAGCAACGGATTGATAATTAATTGGATGTTAGATAGCTTACAAAATGTGTAATGCTGACAATGTATGAAATAATTTCAAAACCAGTGCAACGTGTTGTAAAAAATTGTATAGGTATGATAATACAATAGTCAAATGTACTGTAAAGGTACCGTATTAGTGCGCTGTAGTTGGCTGCCCGAGACAAATATCAAAGAAGAGTGAACAAAGCCAACGGCGGATCCAGAAAATCTTCAAGGAGGGGGCCATCAATTGCAGTGGTGCCCCTTCCTATACCCAAATCTGAAAACTTGACGGACTTGGTTCGTTATATTTTGAGGGTGCCCCTATTTCAGCATTTTTTCTTCTTTAAATTTGCAAAATGATTTTATGTGCCCCCTTCAGGCTAATAGAGATCTTCTCAGGTCACCAGAGGGCCCCTCAACCGGCCAGAGTGTCCCCTTAGATGGCCAGAGGTCCCATCAGGTCAACAGAGGGACCCCTCCGACGGCCAGAGTGCCCCCTCAGGCGGCAAGAGGGCCCCTACAGGCGGCAAAAGGGCCCCTACAGGCGGCAAGAGGGCCCTCTCAGACGGCCAGAGGGCCCCCTCAGACGGGCATAGGTCCCCTCACTCCTCAGACGGCCAGAGTGCCCTCTCAGGTGGCCAGAGTGACCCCCAGGCGGCCAGAGCGATTTTCTCAGGCGGCTATAGTGCCCCCTAAGGCGGCCAGAGTTCCCCCTCAGGCGGCCAAAGTGCCCCCCTCATGCGGTACGAGGCCTCCCCCCCAGCGCAGGCGGCCAGAGTGCCCCTCAGGCGGTCATGGTGCCCCTCAGGCAACCCGGGTGCCCTCTCAGGCGGTCAGAGTGCCCCCTCAGGCGGCCAGAGTGCCCCCTCAGGCGGTTAGAGTGCCGCCTTAAGTTTGAGGCCCAAGGGGGTATGGCCCCCCTCCCTCTGGATCCGCCACTGAACAACGCAAACGCCAGCATAAGCTGCCGCGCAATCAGCCCGACCGACTTGAGGGACATCTTGCGGTAGGATTTCAAAGCTTTCGAGCGGTGCCTCCCATTGTGTCCCGTGATGGGCTCTAGTCGTTGAGTTGGTTCAGCATGCATTACAGATTACCGCAACACTGGTGTACCGTATAGGCCATCGAGCGGGGCAGAGCACTGATAGCGACCAGCCCGGCAGCGGTGACAGAGCAGCGCAGCACACTGCGCCTGCGACATGTCCAATCAATACTGGATAGGTTAGCCGGCGTCGGCGGTAAGAGGAGCACCCGCCTCGGCCGACATATCAATCTTGTTGTGTCAATATACCTGGCCGACAAACCCGTGTTTGTGCCTGCGTGCAGCGGACAAAGCTTTGTCGTGTCGCTGCACGGCCGCGCTGGAGGGCGGAGGAGAACACCAGTAACGTCGCGCCAGTAACGTCGCGCAACACACCAGTAACGTCGCGCCACTCACGTTCACATTAATGTCACGCTCCGAGCCGGCTAACGAAATTACACGACCCGCACCAAATGTCGTTTGAATATGTTTGCGCCACAACTACTTATGTTGATTTCGTAGCGTAGCGTCATCCCAACTTTCTGTCACCGCTGTCACACTCCCATCGCCATGAAAACAACAGTGACGCGCTGCCTCTATACATCCACGATCCACATCATACCAGCATCTCTCGATGACATCACTTCCGTCAACATCACATCCGTCACGTCATCTCCCCATCCGACGACGTCACTACCACACATGACGTCAGCACTGATGACGTCACCGTTGCACCTACCTCTTGGGCGCGTCGTCGTCCGAGGTGTCTCCGCCGGAGCCGCCGGCGCAGTATCCGACCGGCGGCGGACGCAGCGTCGGTGACGCCGGCCACGTAGCGCGCACGAGTTTCGGGTGCGCGCCGTACGCGGAGCCCTTGCGGCGCGGAGCGATGTTCGGCTGCACCACACAGGACACTCGGCGCGGTTTCGGTTCCGGCGCGGCGGCGGCGGCGGCGGCGGCGGCGCGGGCGGAGCCTGGCACGGCCCGCCGCCGCTCGGTCGCCACCGCCACCGCCATCGCCGCCCCCGCCCCCGCCCCGGGCGCGGCCGGCTTGCGGCGGTCGGCGGCGACGGCGGCCGGCGCTCGTGGCTTGCGGCGGATGGCGTAGTGGCGCTTGTAGTAGGTGTAGGACGGCCGCCGCTGGCGCTCGTACAGCGTCATCGAGGACGCATCCGAAGAGTGCATGGAGCTCATCGCGGCCGGACGGAACCGATTGTCGCTGCTGCAAACACCGCTGTCGTCACGACACGCACCTCGTCACGACACGCACCCCGTCACGAAACGCAGCCCTACCATGACCCGCGTCACATCGCAGCGGTGTGTGACAGTGACGTGACGCGGTCTATTCCGCACGGCTCTCAGAGCGTGACGTGACGTGTGCGGGCCCCGGCGGCACGGCGCGGCAGGCGTCGCACGGCACGGCGTGGCTCGCCAGCACTGATCATACCGCGTGTATGCCTTCCCTGTGAGGCCAGAAAGCCAACCCCACGCCGGCCGTCCCGCCACCAGACGGCGCGCGCTCCGCAGTGCGGCGCTCCGTGGCGGCGCGGGGCCGCGCCCACCGGAGGAACAGCTGATGGTGGCTCGAGCTGTCAGATCGGCCACTGACAGACTCAGCTCTGCTGCACAGCAGTGACGGACAGGGGCCGCGGACATGGGAGACGGCTTATGAATGATCGAAACCAGAGTGTGAAATGGGTCGCCTCGAATCAGTCCGATCTAATCTTAATCCACCCAGTCTGGGTCCGCCGATCAAGCTCAAGGTCATGTCTCTCAATCCCGATTCAGTCTAAGTCATTGCATGTTGGTTACAAAATGTCAGAAGTTAGTCGCAATGAAAGGAGCTTGGAAAGGCTATATGGTTCAAATTGACACCGCTATCACCGTACCATCAAATAACGGTGATAACGCCAACGGTGATAATAACGATCGTTTGATTACTTAATCGAATGCTGGTTCTGAAATTGAAAATAATGCTATTAAATTTCGTTGCATAGCAACATCCTGCCATCAGGTCCAAAGCAAGGTTACATGGCATTATGGACCCAATAAACGAACTCACACTCAGCCTATTTCGGATTGAAGAAAAACATCCCGTTCACCAAACCGCTAATCTAATACAGCTCGGGCCATGGCAACTTCCGTACTACATAGTAAGGTCTAACACATAGGCTAGGAACCGTTTTGAAAAGTGTGGGGGGGGGCAAGCCCACTGGGTACGATTCTCTCCGGCCTCTGGGGCAATCTTTTCTGTGCAAAGGGCACCCCATATTTTTCTCCGTTTATTTGGACCGGTCACTTATGTTGTATTTAAGCTTAAAAATGCACTGCTTCGGGGGGGGAATCGTGTTTTCGGAAAAATCACTTATCGGTTTAACAACATTAGGGAGCTATATGTAAGTAAAAATACAATATCTATGTTATTAGTATTTTGGACATCGTCACTTATACTTGGTTCTCCATTAAATATTTTGTTTTTTAAATATGTTTAAAAAATGTGGAAAGAAAAAATCGAAACATATATACTTTCAAACACATTACACAACTGAAATACATATATCATAGAACGAAGTATGAACAATAATTAAACAAAATCAAGCAATATCATATATTTTTGACTGACGGCTTTTCTAAGATATGATAGCTCTGGAGGTTTGTGATCGGCATTTTCCGAATTAGCACACTTGGCATCGGTCTGAACCTAGAAATGCGGCCGCTGCCATCTCCACAGGCCATCCCTATTAGGACCTAAATATTGAGCGCACTAAGCGACTCGAAACACGTTGAACGGAGGGGGGCAGATATGGTATTCTAAACGCTCTCCCGATTTTGAGCTGCGCGGCGGAGTGGGGACTTCACTCTGGCGGACGGATTTAACCAAAAGGTATGTGGTTTAAATTCAACTTAAATATTAATATTAAAAATGCCAAACAACTGTATTTTTCATTAATCTCCGGAGTGCTTAGTGCAAGGCATATAATATATAATATATTTATGTTGTTTATTTTGTAACTGACCTCTCCTTTGATTATCTTAAAAATACTTTTCCAAAATGGGATAAATTTTTACAAAAACAAAAAGATCGCATTTTCTAAAAAATGAAGAACTTAAACTGAAGAGAGCTTTCGCATTGCCCGTCTTTGCTCGTCCGCGATGCGATTATTGGTTTCGGGAGATAACGAGGGGGGCGTCAGAAGAACTGTTGAATTTAAACTCAAGATCGAGAAAGATCCGTGATCGAAAATGCTCCTTTTTGTTTTTGGAAAAAATATATCCATTTGCAAAAGTATTTTCGAAGATGATACAAGGAGAAGGTCAGTACAAAATAACAATACATAAAACTTTATTTTTTTATTTGTTTAGAAAAAACTGTCAGGGAACATGCTTTTATTTGCATTTATAATTTCTCTAATTTTTTGAGGTTTCTGATCGCCATTTCTGACGTGATCGAGTCGAGGTTGCTAATCCTAATCGCCCATAGCAATAATCCTCTATGGTGACGATGTCCGTGGACCGTGACCTAAGAGGTTATTAACTAACCCAGAGCTAAAAGTTGATATATGATCAGATAGATAATTCAACGACCAACAACCTAACGCCTAACCACACATTTTATTTTCATAAATTTAATAATTACGACGGTCTGAGCAAAACCACTATTTTTGGACGTAGTCGATCTTGACGACCTGGGAGGTCAGCTACTGGCCCGCCATCAAAAAACCACTCAGTTATACCATCAGATGTATCGCTGACAAGCAAATCTGTTGTTTTTTCGTGGCAATATCTTCCTTTTTTAAATTTAGTCCGAATGCTTTGTAGGGATGGCTTTCCAGGTCAGAACCCGCGCTAAGCAGAGCTTGTTGCCGCTGGTCCTGACCTCACACCCGACGTGCCAATTCGTGGCCGGCGATTTAGAGGACGAAGTTTACGTGCCCGACATACCTGGCCGGTCCGCCCGCTCGCTACGTCACCTGGCCTTGATGCGACCGCTGCCACCGGCGCAGGCCATTTCCCAGGTCAGGAGCAAAATAGCGAGCGCCGAAGCGACTCGAACCCAGCTGCACTGACTGAGAATAGGTCGAGAAGGTACCAGCGCTCTCCCACGGACTACAGGGGCGGACAAAAACCATGCATGACACATGCAACTTCTGGTTTGGAAGTTAGCCATGGTGGCTGCAGCCCCCCCCCTCCGTTAATAGAGGGCGAAGGTGAAAACGTTACCCGTAGGGAGAGTAAATCTCGAACAAATATCAGTGATCGAAAAGGGTAAAAGGCTCAAAACTGAGGAGGCCGAGGTTCTATGTTGGACCCCCAGGCTAAGAAGTGGGATATGGCCCCTGTTCCCCTTCCCTACGCGAGGTCGTGAATTAGTTTAGTACCTAGTTATTCTCCGCCAACTGCAAGTGGATTACATCTAAAAACAACAAAAGAGATCGATAGCTTGCTCAAAAGTTGAGGGGCCAGTTAAACATTATCCGCCCCGCCTAAAAGTGGGATCATGCCCCCCCCCAGTCACCGTTCCTACGGCTATGATTGTGAAGTTTTAAATTATAATATTCTGCCAATTTAAAGCATTCACATGGAATCATTATCCCAGTGATATAAAGTACAAAACATTCAAAGGTCAGAGAACTGTTAAATATTGGATTTCCAAACTTAAAAAGTGCCTTGCAGGCCCTAATTCGCCGTTCTTAACGTCAATGGATTTATGGTATGCGGGGATGTAAATCATAATTATTTCACAAACTTTCAAAGCATTTCATATCGAACAAATATCGGTTCCCGGAGAAGGAACTCGTTCAAAAGGTGGGCGGCAGTTAACATTTCTGGCCCCCCGCCTTGAAAAGTGGAGGGCATGACACCCTCGCTTCTCCCGTTCCTTACGCCTATGGTTATACTCCTCACATACAGGCAATATGCTGGTCTTACCGCGTTGCTCTATGATGCTTGTTTGGAAAGTAACAGGGGATCCTGTCAGCCCCCCCCCGTACGGCGAAGGTGGGAAACGGTAAGGCGAGGGTTAAATGTATTGAAATGGGCTCTGGGGCCAGAATAACCGTCAAGGAAGCCTCTGCCCAGACACTTAAATAAATAAATTTTCCCTTTCCCTATTTGTGTAAGCATTGCCAAAACTTGGTGATGCTGGAGCGGGGCGATTTTTTTGCAGTTTTGATATGGTGAATGCTGGATTTTGACTGTTCAAAAAGCTATTTACGACAATTTGTTATCTTTCCTCGGAGTTACATCACAGTTCATAATTATTTTCAAACCTTTAAAGCATTCATATCGAACAAATATAAGTTACCGGAGGAGGAGAAATCTTTCAAAAGTGGGGGGAGTTAACATTGCTGCCCCCCCAGCCTGAAAAGTGGGGGGGGGGGGGCATGGCCCCCACGTCCCCCCGTTCCTACGCCTATGAGTCTACACCATGGTATTTCCAGTAATTTTAAGTGCCTATTAAGTAAATTTAAGACTTCAACAGTAGGTAACAGGTTCATAGCAATTATACCCGATTTGGTAAAGTCGCCGAAATGTGGTCGTGAGTTTGTACTCAGCCGTTGTCATCAACGAAAGGCTAGTGACCTCGTGACTAGTGCTAGTGACCTAGTGACTGTACAGTGCAGCGGGGCCTGGCCACCACCAGGTGGCCAGGCCCCGCTGCACTGTACAGTCTGTCTTGGAAGGCCACCGAGAGCCGTTTTCGGCGGTGAGTGACTCGGCCGCGTGTCGCCGGTGTGCGCGCTGGTGCTGGTGTCATGTGGATCAGGATGGGCCTGCCCGGGTGTAGACGTGCATTTGAATACGGGTCTAAAGTCTAAAGCCCATGACGTTACTCTTTTTACCGTCCAAATGGTGCTGATAGTCGACTTGTTTTAAGGTGAGCCTTGGATTTGGATATATTTACGTGTTTCGTTTCTCAATCGCTGGGTGTGAAATGTGAATCGGTGATGGTTGAGTGCTTAATTCTTTGCTGCAGCTTTATATAGCTTATTACCAATACAATAGTCTAATTATATAGTTATGATACCGTAGTCTGAAGGGAAGCTTCCTTCGCATGGATTGCATTGAGTCACAGCAATTGTCTAAGAAACGTGTTACATATAATTTGGCAGCGTGAAGGTTTCATTTTTTACCCAAAATTGATTGATGACGTCATCAAACCAAATATTTAAACTGAATGTTATATTAAATTGAGCACTGTTTGCGAACAACAAATGTCATAATCGTGATCGGCAGCAATTACTTTATATTTTGCACCACAAGCGGCGTAGGTAGGTATATATATGTTACAGTACGTATAAGAATAAGAAATCAGTGTAGATGCAAACAAACTAGTGTTGATGCAAACGTCCTGGTGGGTCAGTATAGATGCATACGTACTTCAGTACAGTTGTAAACCGTCCTAGGACGGAATGCATCTGTACTGACCGGTCAGTATAGTTGCATCACATACTTGGGTGTCCAGTACTTAGCATGCCAATACTAGTACAGATGCAACGTACTGAAATTTAAAAATAGGAAATATCTCTGAATGCTTTGGTAGTACAAACATTCCTTATATAAAGTAAGACAAATGATCACATGTCCAATTATTTTTGCAGTTCAGGCTGTGATGGCATTTACTTGAGCAGGAGAGCCCGTTCTTTACACACGTGCAGCGTTTGGTGCAGCCTTTAGAAATATGCACTTAAACAAATGTCATCTGCCACGGACTTGAGCCCCCTTGCCGCCTCCCTCAGTGACATCTCATCGGACTCTCGCTGTGATGTGCTTTGACATTGCAAAGGTCGATCTGATTCCGGGGTAGCGGCCCTTTAAACGTACCGTGCTCCACACACTGGTTTGTTGAGTCCGCCATCCACATATCAAACGAAAAAAGAGTCACAGTGGTTGTAATGTCATGCTTGTGTTGTTATTCAATAGCCGTTTTCACGATGGGGATTATTTTGCGCGAAATATTTTAAACCTTTTAAAATGTTTTAAGATGTTTAGTAGTAGCCGTTTCACGATGGACTAATTTGAGAAAAAATGTTCTTTCATCGCCCTCACAGTTGGGAGGTGGTTAAAACATTTATTCGCAAATTAGATCCATCGTGAAATGGCTATACTCAAAAACATTTTAAAACATTCTTAAATTGTTTTAAAACATTTTTCGCGCAAAATATCATCGTGAAAAACGGCTAATATTATTTTTGGTGTTGAGGGGTGGATCCAAGCTTCTTGGTTGATGGAGGGAGTTTTGTCGACCGGGACGGGAAATGCGCGTTGTTTTTGTCGACTCGCAAATATGTTTGTGCGTTTTTTTATTGACTGAGCAGGCGAGGAGGGCGTTAATGACCGTGGTATTTATTAGCAAGCGGGGCGTAGTGCGCGTAGGAAGGAGATGTTGTTTTAAAACAAATCGCTGTTTAAACGCTCCGGGTGCATGATTTCCTTGATTGAATGTATTCACCTTTGATGCCACGAGCTTGGACACATCGGGGGGACGGCCTACCAATTCGTCTGGTCCTGCCATGTTTTTTAATACGATTTTGTCATAGTAGCCTAACACGAAACAATACTGGTGAAAGCTGCCCCTACCGCCATTTGTTAGCTATGGTACAACCCCTACATGATGTCGATTACCGACACGCTGCCGTTGAGAATAAAACATTTCTTTCAAAAAGGTGCGGGTTACTGACATTATAAGAAATATATGTTAATGGGAGATATCGAAAAAACGACGGTCTATGGTACAAATGTAATAAAAGGCAGCAGGCTTATCAAGCGTATTAAAACTTAGACATCAACATTTTCGATGTAGCTTAAGGGATGAGTACGAGAAATGCGACATTCTGACATATGTCCTTGGTACTCAGATGATCTGCAGGTTACTTCGTCTTCACTACGGACATTTCAGCCACGTCTTTCACATTATATTCGATTCATTGAAGCTTACTAAGGAACATACGGAAAAATTCGCATTTACTCGTTAACTCATTCACATAACCTACATCGAAAATGGATTTTTATCAAGTTGTATACGCCTTTATAAGCCTGCTGACATTTAATTAGTTTTGTCATAGACGTCTTTTTTCGATATCTCCCCTTTCACATTATATTTTCTGAAGCGTCAGTAAAGCCGCAGCCGTTTCGGAAAGACATGTTTTTCTTCAACGGCGGCGTTGACGTTTAATCGACATCAAGTAGGGTTGCACCTAGCTCACAAATGGCGGTATGGGGCAGTTCTTTAACAGTTTGTTTTCTTGCCTGGTTACTATTTTGACAAATTGTATTAAAACATGGGAGACCAGACGAAATTGGTAGGTGTCCCCCCTGTGTTCAGCCCGTGGCATCAAAGGTGAATCATTCAAGTTCAAGGAAAATATGCTACCCCAGCGACCGTTTAACAAACGATGTTGTTTCTTAAAACAAATCTCTTCCTACGCGCACTAACCCCGGCTTGCTAATTAAATACCACTCATTAATGCTCCTACTCAGCTGCTTCCAGTCCGATAAAAAACGCACACATCTTGCGATCCACGAAAAGCAATGGCGCCTTTCCCATTCCGGTCGACAAAATTCCCCTCCATCAATCAGAAGCTGGATCCACCCTCAACACAAAGAATACAATTAGCCGTTTTCACGATGGATTATTTTGCGCGAAATGTTTTAAAACACTTTACACATGTTCTTAAAATGTTTAGTAGTAGCCGTTTGCACGATGGACTAGTTTGCGAAAAAATGTTTTGATCCTCGCCTACGGTCCCGTAGGGCAAGGGTTAAAACATTTATTTTCTTCTCGCAATTAGTCGAAGTTGAAAACGCTACTTACTAAAACATTGAAAACATTTTAAATGGTTTAAAACATTTCGCGCAAAATTAATCCATCGTAGAAAACGGCTATTGAATAAACAAACCAAGTAGTTGACATAACAACCACTGTGACCCTTTTTTCGTTTGACATGTGGACATGGCGGACTCATACAAACCGTGTGTGACGCACGGACGTTTAGAGGGCCGCTACTCCAGGAATCAGATCGACCTTTGCAATTTCAAGCACATCACAGTCGAGGAAGTCCCTGATGAGATGTCACTGAGGGAGTCGGCAAGGGCTCAGTCCGGTGGCAAAAGGCAGCTTTTTTAATGCAACCTGTTCTAAGCCTGCACCAAAACGCTGCAAGATGTTGTAAAGACGGCTCTCTGCTCAGCATGCCATCGTGATCAATTTGTATTATTTATATAAGGAATGTTTGTACATACCAAGCATTCAGAGATATTTCCCTATTTTGGCAAATTTCAGTACGTTTGCATCTGTACTAGTATTGATGCATAACGTACTGGACAGCCCAGTATGTATGCAACTGTACTGACCGGTCAGTACAGATGCATCCGTCCTAGGACGTTTACAACTGCTTACTAGTACGTATGCTCTATACTGACCCACCAGGACGTTTGCATCAACACTAGTTTGTTTGCATCTACACTGATTTCTTATACGTACTGTAACATATACATGACAGCTTTGGGATGGTGAGAGTGTCCCTTGAAAGGAAATGCTTCACCTTTATATGGGTTTTGAACTGAGATAGTTATTATCTTTGGCAGTTATTGACAAATATAGTTTACTAAGATTTTCACCAAAGCTTATCCATTTTGAAGATATTTAGTTTTGAATTTGCAAAATGGGGTCTATGCAAGGGCCGCCGCTGATTGGCTGACAGCCGCTTCAAGATTGTTGGTCCTGGGAACCCGGACGACCTGTATTTCTCTGACCTTGGCAGAATTCAGGAATAGGTACCCACTGCGAGTGCAATGTAAAAAACGCGCCATAGTTTGAATGTAAGACGCCAGAAATGTCTGAAGATGTGCCATATGCCATTTGGCAGCATAAAGGTTTTCTCTATGGCACACAATAACTCAACTATGACGTATTATCCCAAATTGGTAGAACCTTATTTCTATCAAGTTCAGTGACTTTTCGAGTACCAAATATCACCATCGAGTTTAGCAGCACTTGTTCCATATTTTCGACTGCAGCATATCTGACAACTTTTTAAGAAGGTGAAACATTCCCTTTAAAGTACCGTCAAAATCCACAACATTATTATTTCTACTCGAATTTGATCTCCTTCCTCGTCCAACATTTTGGGAAGGGAGGCTGAAGCCAAGTTGGGGGTGAGGCTGAGGCTCCCTCAACTGAATAGGATCCTACTCTTCTGCGCCAGTGACTTCTAAGGGCGTTTTTTTTTAATCGAGCCACCGGCTCGATTTTTTTTTAAAGAATGGCTTCAGAGTTCAGGACTGGATATTTGTTATGTTTGGGCATAATGTAGGATACCAATATTGTATTTGGCTTTGCTGCTACAAATCTGAGGCACTATTTAGACGCTAAACATCTCCTGCGCCGAGTTCTGAGCACATTTAATAAAACAAAATCGAGCGAGCGTCTCGATTTTTTTATAAGAACGGCCTCTAGTCTGCAATAAACTCCATCGATAGGGAATCTCACCTTCACTTCTTTTCCAGATGTTCCAGACCCCAGATTCCAGAACCAGAGGAAAGTACAGATGACGGGTGATAAATTATATTCGAATGTTTGTCATTTGCTGGATACATATCAAAACGAACACTTTACACTCAACAACACAATGAAGTCTCGGTGACGGATGATGACCGATTCAGATCCGAGTAGGCGGCGCGCGGCGGCAGTCATCAGACTGTAATGTCCTCACGGGATGCAGGGGCGGGGGCGGGGCGGGGCAGACCGCTCAGGGGCCCGCGTGGCCGTTCTCCTTTTGGCTTCGCTTTTGCATCCTCGTCGGACGGCCGCGTTTGAGAGACCGCAACCTGGCTGCACAGATCCTTGATGCATGTAGAAGAAGATGTATCCCCCATTCCTTCTGGCGGCCCATCCCTCAGCACATCCGCTCATTCACACAGCTGACGCGACGTCATCGTAGTGAAACCAGTGGTCGCCCTGCCGACGCTGTACACGTCACGACACGTAGTGGCCAGAGTGGGTGGGCCGCCGTAGTGGCCTGACCACACCCATGCAGTCCGGTATGTGTTGTCGGCTGCGAAATCCACCGGCACAGCGGTGGGTCGTCCTCGGCGCAGAACTCGGACCAGAAAGGCCTGCTCGTGGCGGAGTCCCGCGGCTCTCCTTCCTCCAGGGATCTCATGATGGCCTCCTGCAGCTCCCGGTGCTCGTCCTCGCGTCGCGACGGCTTTCTGTCCCCGAGTCGGCATCCAGCACCACCATTCGGCGGCGACCGGCGGTGGTGGCGGGGCCGGTAAGAGGCAGTCTGCGGCGGCAGCGCCCACTGCCTCTCCCGCTGCCGCGGTAAGTGACGGACGCACGGGAGACAGGGTCCGGCCAGGAGCCGAGGCGGCCACCGAGGAGGCGGGGCGGCAGGAGGTGCAGTGGTCGGGTGGTAAGCGGTTGCCGGGGCGGGCGGTGGTGATGATGGTGGTGGTGATGACGGTCGCTCCGGCCGGTCCCGATCCTCGAAGTCCGACAGAGTGTATAGAGACGGTTTTGTAATTTCCAACTCCGGTGGCCGGACGACGTCATCGGCCACGTACTCGTTCAGGCGACGGACTTTGGGATGCCCACGTTTGCCCTGATCTTCTTGGACTCCTCGCCCAGGACGACAGACTGGCTTAGCTGCAGTATCATCGTCCTCGGTAGCTGGCTGATGTTGGTGATGACGCGACTCGTCGTGACGTTAGTGCTGGCAAGCAATATCGCGCCGTTCGGGTCGCAATGCTGAGCCCGCAGAGCGTCCTGCAGGGTGGGCGCCTCGCTGCCTGAACGGCGCGGCACGTTCACGAACCAGCTGAATATTCTCCTGAACGTTTCAGCCCCGTCTCGTGAGCACTTAGTGGCACATGTTGCTCTCGATGAGCTGATACTGAAAGTTGTCTCGGACAGGGTTGGCGGCCGGCCCAGCGGGCGTCAATCTCGTCTTCATCGTGGTCTAGAAGGCGCAGCAGGAACTCGTTGGCGTCCTGCATCTCCAGCCTGCGGAACGCCGGTCGATGTCGGCGATACACGTCACGCGGGTCATTGAGGTGAGCTGGAGACAGACTTGCTGAGGGCCTTCTGTCGGCAGCACCAATCATTTGGCGATGGCGCGCAGCGTGCGGCACTGGTCCGCTCTCTGGGCCAGAGACCCGCCGACACTATCTCATTCAAGACGGACGCAGACCCCAAACAGCGACTGCAGCGTGCGTTCATGGTAGCACAATTACGTAAGTTGGGAAGCCCGATGTAAGGGGATCTTGCGTGTTTGTTCCCGGAGTCGGCCGGGCGATAGCCGGCATCAGCTGCAGGTTCTCGGGACGTGTGTGCCTTCCTCTCCTAAAGCTTTGCGCCTGCTGCCTTCTTCCGACTTCCCGGGGTGAAGGCGGAGGCCGCATCTGCTGGCTGGGCGAACGCGGGAGCTACCTGGAGTGCTTGCTCGAGTCTCCGTAGAAGCCCCCTCGAGCCGGACCCTGACGGTTGCTGCTCTGAGTTCTCCTTGCCGGCTCTCTCACTGCTGCGTGGTGACCGTTCGGGCTGCGAGGCGGCTGCTGCGGAGGGGCCTGTTGCGGTTTGCGGCTGCTGCGGTGGGCGGCTGCTTCGTGGCGGCTGGCTGCGACTGGAAGGCTGCTGCGGTGGCGGCTTGCTGCGGTGGCGCTGCTGAAGTGGCGGCTTGCTGCATGGCGCTGCTGCGATGGCGCTGCTGCGATGGCGGCTGCGCTGCGGTGGCGGCTGCTGCGGTGGCGGCTTGCTTGGGTGGCGTCTGCTGCGGTGGCGGCTGCTGCGGTTGCGGCGCTGCGGTGGCGGCTCTGCGATGGCAGCTTGTGGGTGGCTCTGCTTGCGGTGCTGGCTGCTGCGGTGGCGGCTGCTGCTGGCTGAATAGACGTTGGCTTGGATGTCAGTTGTTGAAAGAACTGACACAGCATTTCTCGGATGACGCGATTTGAAAGCGTGTCGGAGCCAAGCAGCTTCACGGTGGTCACTTCGAGCTCGTAAAGTCCGGCCCAGCTCTTTTATTGAACGCTTTGGTGGAGGGCCCACATGACCAGCCGTCTTCAAAAGCACGGTCGAACTGGAAGCGCTCGTTGAGCTCTGCCATACTTCGCTTTTCTGCCTTCCAGCTCCCTGGCATCGCTCTGAGTCATTGCTGACAGAATGATGGTTGGTTCAGCGTAAGTGTTTACGCGATGTGGCGTCCCAGCAGACTCTTTTCCGTGAGTACGGGAAAGACAGTCATGCCGTCTGGCCTTTTTCCGTCTCCACGGTCCGGCCGGCTGGCTCAGAAGAGATGGTATGCCAGCAGACTGAAGGGCAACGCTTTATGACGTCATTCAACGCTGTGTGGCGTGGATGTCTTTCCAGCGCTGAATCGTGCACGTTAAAGCGTGATATCCCTTGCTGTCTGCTGGTGAGGGCGCATCGGCCACTTTGGTGCGAATACACAGGTCGGCTCTTACCCGCAGTGCCACAGATATCCGTAAGAGTCTCCTTGTCCAAAACATCGTCCCAAAAGGCTGGTTTGATGAGTGGCGGTGCAATCCACGCTCCACTTTTCTGAGGTTGCCGCGCTTCAAAAGCCTGGCTCTGACGAACTGGTTGGCCTCCGACAAGAAGAGATTTCCATCGGCGTTTCAGTGAGGACCTCATCCCAGCTCGCTGCTTGTTTCCTCACTCTTCGCCTTCTGGGTATTCCGAGTCACCAGGCCAGATCTGCCAGTCTTCTTGCAGTTGCGGAACACCTCCTGCGCTACACTGGCACTGCAGCCTTTTTGGCGCATACTGGTGACAAGCTGCAGGCAAGTTATGGGATGATGCCACATAGCTTGGCAGGGCGACATCCTCCGTACGGCGGTTAGACGAGGCTGCCATACCTTGGTGGGCAGGACTGCTTGGTGCCAGCTATCTTCGTCGAAACCTTCGTTTGACAGGCTCGAGACGGCTGATTTAAGACCCGGTCGAGTGACTGCAGAAGTTCTGGTTGTTTATATATGGGTGCCGCTTTCAATATATACTGCAGCTTGGGAAGCCAAAGAAAGTTTTTGAGAAGGAAGAAGGCTGAATGGGTGTCCAGGTCTTGCAGCCGTTCTGCCATTCGCTCCAGTTTCTCCTTCTTTTGGATCATTATGACCTCAGCGGCTGCTTGTGATATTGGGGCTCCGAGTATGGTCAGCTCAAGATCCGTCAAAACGGCTTTTTCTGGAAATCACTTGCCGAATCATCTCTGTCATGCTGTTCTTAACCTCCTCTTTCACGTTGCCAGGCAAAATTATTTCGCACTTTCTTGGGTTGATCTCTAGCCCAATATCAGCCATGGCCGGTACTAGATGTTTCAGGGTTTCACACACACTGTCGCCTCTCCTCCCCAGAGTTCGTCGTCAAGTACCAAGCAGTTAAAGTCGAGAAAGCTGCTTTGGCAATGGGGTGTATTTGTAGGGTAGAAATACGGCCGGTCCGCATGGATCACCTTGCCTGTAAGCCAGTTCGCTGACATTATCTGCGTGGTTCCGTAGTACAGCGGAGTCGGCTGGGAGTAACGCCTGCCACAACAGGCATAAAGAGGGGCAGCGAGCTCCCGCGCGACTCGGAGAAGATGGGTCACGGGCACGAGCGTTGAATGCATTGCGCATGTCGCAGCTTCAAACTACCACGCTGTCCTTTAGTCAGATGTGCCGCAACTGACGTGAAGCATGAACAGCAGCCTCGCAGCCTCCCGGTGTTCCATATCCCAGTTGGATGGGGCGCAGCTCCTGCCCCAGCTGAGCGCTGAGTGGTTTAAGGCCTACTTTGGTAGCCAGTCGTCGGTACGTGGAGCCCAACGCGATAGGTCGAATACCAACCATCTTGTTTTCAAAGTAGTGCTGTAAGGGAGGCTCGAAGAAGCTGTGCGTGCTGAAGATGGTATTTCGCCTCTCAGTGCTAAAGTTCACCAAGGACCTGGTGACGCCTTGGTCAGCCGAGGTCCGGCTCTCCCGCGGACCTACTAGTCAGATCTTTAAGATGGCTGGTCTAGACCTATCTAGCCCCTGCACTGGAGCCGTTATTAAAGGAAAGGCAATGGCTGATGTTATGTCGGCCTCAGTTGGCCATGTTAGGGTTGGGTGTCTTCGTCTGGGGCGGGCGGAATCTCAGATCAAGAATGGAGCTGGCGGGTGTTTTTGTTTAAGTTTTTTTCGACCACATCGTAGAGTATTCAGCGATCTCGTCATTTTGAGGCCAAAAGCGTAGCGCGCTCCGAACGTCTCCCGTCTGCCAGTTTGAGTGAAACCGTTTCTTTTTAGTGGCCGATGCTTGATTGGGTTCTGGCCATGCAGTCCTGCCACGGGGCACTTCATCTATGGATGCAATATCGTCCGCACCTCTGAGAACGCATGTACATGGCTATCTGCCGCTTAATCTTGGCTGTCAGAAAGATCTCGAATCCACTTTCTTTGACGTTCTTGCCCGGACAGCCAATGCAATGCGCGGAAATTTGGAACGGTTTTGTCATCGCCTCTTTCGTTTCTCCTCTAACCTGCTGTTTCAATTAACAGGCGTAAGGGGCAATCAGCTTGCTTGCTATCCTGGTACCCCTTGGGATTCTTGGACCTACTTGTTCGGGTCTGCTTCAGGTTTGGGCGAGAGAGTCTGCCAAATCGCTGTCGTGTCTGCAGTGAAGTTGGTCGGGCCGCGAACTGCGACGAGGTCTGATGTGACGTCTTGGATTGATTGCTCATATGATTTGTGCAGTTCGGGCACCACCAGGAGTCCAATGCCTCTGCTTGCACCCCTTTAAGGCGAACACATGTCAAGTGCCATTGACTAAAGCACATACTACACTTGATGCTTCTCTTTTTGCTGTTGAATGTGCCACAACGTGAGCAATGTGCAGAATCAAACGACGCATTGTGATCCCTGCTTGACTGTGAGTTACAGTTTGAGTTAGTAACTTGCCTTGATGTGAGCTCCTTGCTCATGCTGAATGTTCCTTATGATTTTTTCTTTTGGCTTTTCTTTTCTTCATCTTCTTCTTTTTCGTCGCAGTTAATCCACTTAAAAGAAACACCAGTAAGGCTATTGCTCGTTACCATATCGCCATTTCGGTGTATTAAGTTCTGCGCCGAAGTTTTGTTAAGTGCCCTAAGCCATGGTTTTTGCCGAGACGAGACTTTGGAGAGATATTTGCGCGAGATTTTGAAGCAAAAATAAAGATAACATCGACTGACGTGTCCAACGAAATTTTAAGAAATAAGTAAAAAATGTTACGTTTTTAAAAAGCTTGTAGTTACTAAATATGCAATTTTGAGTTATCAAAATATGACCAAAACGATCTTCGTTAAATTAGGTACATTTTTATATTAGTTGTAATTTAGGACATTGGCCAATTACGGTAAAATAGGGTTAAAAAGGCGGAGCACCTTACAACACATCCAACACTTCCCGTTACGAACATCGAAACTGACGTGACAGAGTTACGGCCAACACATACTGGTATTGATCTGTTCGATCTGCAATCACATTAGCTTCTATTCACACATGACGCGAGGTCCTCAATGGCAGTACAGATTGTCACGTGGGCAATAGCCGTGTTCGAGCGATCAATACGTCAGCACCTCAGCCTATCGTCGCTATAGCTACTGACTGTCGCAAACACGCACGGTCACACGCCTACGCAGTACGCACCGATTCTGCAATGGGTAGGCGTAATTGGGCACCGGTATGGCTATGGGTATGGGCGCCCGCGCCTACCGTTCGCCAAACCAGCGCGAGACTGCAGAGCGCCGGACAGGACCAGAACTAATCCGCTAGGCCACAGAAACTACACACAAGACCCAAACAGAGAATAACAGAGAGATATGAGAAGGCCGAAACGCCAGAATATAGAGAAGAGAGACTAAGATAAAAACATAGAAAGAATCAGAAAGACCGAGTATAGTGCACTGATGCACTATGCAGGTCCTGCTGGAAGCTATCATCACCGGCAATTTCCGCGAGCTATGATAGTGGACCGAGCGTCTAACGGTGCTTGAAGTGCCTGTTACCCACGAGTGTGTCAGAATTCAATGCTGGCAAAACGGCGATATCGCCCGAGTTCAAAGGATACCTTGCTCCCATTGGTGTCCTGTTATGTTGTGCTAAGAGGCAGCTTACTACGCCATGATAATACTCAGTTACTCTACATAACTATGCAGTACTTCACCGTATCTTAGAAGTACGCCTATGACAAAGTATGACTAAAAGTAAAAAAGGATCTTAAGAGTTATTGAGTTCTGTGAGTCGCTGACCTCAGTTTTATCACGGTAAAACCTAATCAAGCCTGGCTGTGCGACGTGCGTGTCATGATCACGCAAAGATGCCGACTTTCATGAGACTTGTTACGATTTTGTATCGTGAGTTAATAATATGCGTACGACTGAGGAGCCGCACCAAGAATTGCCAGTACTTGACGATTCATTTGATCTCGGTGCATTGAACGGCGGAGATAGCCGCTACTTCAACGCGAATCTGGAGAACTAACACGTAACGCTACTCACGCCATATGAGAGCAACAGCACGTAACGGCACAATCCAGATGCCGTAGCGGTCTGTGACTTAGTTTCATTGGAACGGCAGTAGCTGCTACTCACGCAATGGGAGAACACACGGGAATCGTACCAACAGACCCGCCCGGTAGCCCGTCTGTGACTTTAGCACGGCAGTAGCGCCCTACTCCCACCGCAATGTGAGAAACAGCGTCCACGACAACAGAGCGGAGCGGTCCGTGATTAGTTCGGCTAACCGATCACAGCCACCCGACACGGCTGTTGAATCGACGCAGCGTGCCTCCTCTAACCGTACATAACCGTATCTAAGTGTCTCCGACCAGAACCTGACCGAACGAAACATCAACGAGCCGTAACGAGCGGTGGCGGACACTCTCTGGGGACAACGGGCAAAGCTCACTTTGGAACTGTCTGATAAATGTGAAGCGTCGTAAAGCCAACACTAAGCGGTCAAATAGGGACAGCTCATGATTTCTATAATTGTGTCACCCTTGAAAGCAGCTTGCAGCAATCCTTAGCAAACGCCTAACATGTGTCATAATACTGCAACACGTGGCAATGGAAAACCCGGGGCCACCCAATGATACCAATCCATGCGACTCAACAAAGCCGTGCCTGCGCGTTCCCATCCCTACCACTACAAATCCCGTACAAAGCTGTACCCTGTACCCAGGCCCATCTCTCAGCCTCTCAAACACTACATCTGCAGTCTGGCCACCGATTTACCCTGTAGCCTAACCTTTGCCTGCAGCCTGGCTCTAGATTTACCATGTAGCCTAACCACTGCCTAGCTTGATCCTTGATTTGTCCTGTAGCTTGCCTAACTTGACCCTCTATTTACCCTGAAGCCTAACCCTTGCCTAACTTGACCCTCTATTTACCCTGAAGCCTAACCCTTGCCTAAGTGCTGTCTGATAGAACCTATAGCCGGGTCTGAATGCAGCTGCAAGACTGACAGTCTGACAGTCTGACAGTCTGACAGTCTGTCAATCGGAGAGACAGACCAACAGACCAACTGACTTACAGACTGACGGTCAGGTGGGGAGACCCGACAGACGGACGGACGGACGAGCGAGCGAACAGACCGACGGGTGCGTGGGCGGAAAGTACGCGGAAGCTAACCGAACCAAACACTCACAGACTAAGGCAGGAGACCGGCACACAGCAGCGGCGGACCGCACCGCTCGACTGGCGCCGCATCACTGTCTGGTGCGGCCCGGCACGCGACATCATCACACTCGTGCACGCGTCCAGCGCTGCGACGCACGGCACGGCACACTACGGCAGAGCACGGCAGACTACGGCAGAGCACGGCAGACTACGGTAGAGCACGGCACCGAGCCGGCAGAGCACGGCACCGAGCGGCGGCGGCGGCGGCGGCCGGCAGAGGACTGAACTGGCCGACCAGCCGACCGACGGTCGGCACCTGGCCACCTCCTCGTCTCCAGCGCCGCGGCGCCGCTACGGCCGCTGTCGCCAGTGAGCGGGGCGGCCGGCCGGGCAGTGCGCCGGGCGGACGGGTCGCGTACCCCAGCACAGCACGACGGCAGCACGGCAGCACGGCGGCACGGCGGCACGGCGGCACGGCGGCACGTCGTCAACAGTCGGACACACCCATATCGATCGACATGGGTTTACTGTCCACTTCATAAGATTGCCCAGCTCAGACCAGTTCAGCCCTGTCCAGCCCTCTTCAGTCCAGCCCAGCCCAGACCAGTTCAGAGCCGTCAGCTGAGCTCTCGAGCTCGGCTGAGCTCAGCGTTACTCACGCTACAGGCACGCGCCGGCGAACCGGAACTGAAGGTCAGCGGGACCCGGTACTCAGCAGGTCCGGCCGCGCTGCCTATAGCGGGACAACAAAGAGGGCGGCGCTGACTCAGCAGGCCAGAGCTGAGGCTGGGTGCGGAGAGACTGGTTGTGTAGAGTGGGGGAGACACCTGGAGGCTGCAGACAGAGCAGCAGAGCCTGGGTAGAGCGGCAGAAGGACTCGAAAGGCCTGGGGAGCGCAGGAGTGAGTCATCAGGAGGCTGAGTAGAAGGCAAGCGCGTGCTGAATGACTGCGTAGAGATGCAGAGCGCCGCGCAGCGCGCGAGGCACGTGACAAAGGAGCGAGTGCGGCGCGCGGGCCGCGGCAGGAGGCTAACAAGTGACGACTGCTGCAGCCAGAGAGAAAGTGAGAGGAGCCGAGCTGCACGGCTCCGCTGCTGGCCGGCAGCTATAGTAGCCGTCACAAACGTGCAGTGGAGTTAGCCGACAGCCGCCGGCGCCGGCTGATGGCCCACCGACACTTTCCGGCGGCTGCCCGGCGCCGCCCGAGCTGCAGCTGCGCCGCGACAGAGCTGTCGCAGCTCAGTAGACAGAGCTGTCGCAGCTCAGTAGCCAGAGCTGTCACAGCTCAGTAGACAGAGATGTCGCAGCTCAGCAGACAGAGCTGTCGCAGCTCGGCAGACAGAGCTGTCGCAGCTCGGCAGACAGAGCTGTCGCAGCTCGGCAGTGGGCGTGTCCGGGGCGATGACGATGCTGTCCGGCGGAGTAGCCGGGGCAGTGTCTCGAGCTGTGAGATTTAGCGGACCCGATGGCGTCACACCGTCTGACCCGGGTCGTCCCGACGCCGCCATCGCCGCAGTCGCCGCCATCGCTACCCTGGGACCACCACCACCTCCATCGCCCCGCCACCGCCACCGCCACCGCCACCGCCACCGCCACCTCCACCGCCGCCACTGCCACCGCCACCGCCACCGCCACCGCCACCGCCACCGCCCCCGCCACCCGGCCACCGCGCCGCGCCGCGCCCACCGCCGCCCGCCTACCGCCACCGCCACCCGCCACCGCCAAAGCCTGCCCCGCCCACCGCCATCGCCTCCCTATCGCCAATTCCCCACCCCGCCACGCCATCGCCATCGCCGCATCGCCATCGCCATCGCCAGCCAGCGATCCACCGCCAACCCACCGGCCACCGGCCGCTGGCCGCCACCGCCACCGCCACCTCCACCTCCACCACCACCACCACCTCCATCTCCACCGGCCGTCGGGACCGCTACTGCCACCACCTTCCTCGTTCCGGACCTATATTGTTTACGGAACATGGCGGAAATTAAATGCAATGACTTGATATGACGGCGCATAAAAAACTGGCATGATGAGGAATTTTGAATTAGCATTAAATGAGAAGGTGATGTCAGGCTAGGATAATACCGGCCGTCCCGTAATCTCGCTTGGAGGAAGACGGTGTGGTATGACGTCACCGAAGGAAATGCTGGAAGCTAGCAACTAGCATCGTGCTAAAGGAATTCCTGTTACAGTCGTACCACTACCACTCGCAACCGTGTGAAATACGCACTATTTCGGGCCATTCAGGCCGATTTTTACGCAAGCGCACGGAATATTGCGAAAACCAGACATCTTATCAGTGTCTGGGCGTAAAAGCTTTATAGCCGATAATAAAAACCAAGGTCATCTTCGATCAATGAGTGCTTGAAGATAGGCATCGTCCTGCTCGAGAAGTTTTCCATTTAACACCGGTATGCCAGTTGTTACCAGTATACCAGTTTGCTCAGCTAAGAGTAGGGGTCAATTTCAGGCTCAGCACATCTAAAATGAACCACAGATTTTGGACTTATCTATACAAATGTGAAGCGTCGCAAAGCCAACGCCAAGCGTTCAGATAGGGAGAGCTCATGATTTCCATATATGTGTCACCCTTGAAAGCAGCTGCAGCAATCCTTAGCCCATCCTGCCCGTTTGTAAATTGAAGACAAAGTATTCCAGGAAACATTTCTCAGCGACGTCTGAAACTGCTGTCCGCTCCGTCGTCTGTCTATGACAGCCGGACCGCTTTGTAGGACAGTCGCGACAGAGTGCTTGCTCGGCAACAATGAGCGACCAGTTCGGTAAAAACTGCCGGGTTCGCAGCAGCAGCAGCCATCTCAGCAGCTGTTATCAGCTCAGCGGCGATCGTCGACCTCAATTCAGCTCAGCTCAGCTCAGCTTATCTTAACTTAGCTCAGTTCAGTTCAGCTCAGCTCAGCTCAGCTCAGCTCAGCTCAGCTCAGCTCACCTCAGCTTAGCTTAGCTTAGCTCAGCTCAGTTCAGCTCAGCAGCATCAGTCCAGCTGTAACTGAGAGCCTAGCACACTCATTGACATACAATAGTGGCCAGTTTCGCCGCCATTGCCGGGATGGTAGCCCTATGTTGTCACGATATGCGTCCGCGTACGATAGAGCGCAACAGGCTACGTCAATTGAACATAGCTGCTGTCGAGGAGCATTTGAGCTGACGTCAGGAAACAACAGAAGCCAGTTCGACAGCTGTCACTGTCGTGTCACTGTCGTGTCACTGTCGTGTCACTGTCGTGTCACTGTCGTGTCACTGTCGTTTTCGTCAGTGTCACTGCCGTCACAGCTGTCACTGTCGTGTCGTCGGGTCGGAGCACTGCCCGGCCGACGGAAAACCACACAGCGTGACACAAGGTGAGGTAGCATCAGTGCTGAGGAGCAGGCCGCAAGGGAGAGGAAATCCAGGCAGCAGTGTACACCGGATCTGAGAAAATCACGAGAGCATGTTATACAGGGTATGCCACCATCTACCCGTGGGTACCGGGACCGATAAGCTCACCAAATGGGAGAACCCGACTTGTGGTAAACCCCCGGCCCTGTGTACCGGAACCGAGAGACTCACCACCTCGGAGACCCCGACTTATGGTAAACCCCCGGCCCTGTGTACCGGAACCGAGAAACTCATCAAATGGGAGAACCCGGCTCCAGCCATACCATACGTCCAAACTTACGAGACTTCCACAAAACACCCCCAAGGGCGGACCCAGGGGGGGGGGGGGCAAAGGGGCCATGGCCCCCCCCAAAACCACCCAAAATCGGCGCAAATTTGAAACACATTTCCTGATTTGTCGTAAAACTAAGCAACTTTTACCTAAGAAGAAGTTTGCTTAAATCATTATTGATACATAGCAAGCGAAATCCGATGAGTTTTCAGAATTATGCGATAATTTTTGGGACTTGGCCCCCCCCAAACTGTCAAAATCACACTTTCTGGATCCGCCAGTGAACACCCCCTGCAGCCTATGCTGGAACCCGCACCGCTCTAACCCGAGAGGAAACACGGTAAAAATATAACCACCGCGCTACCTGGTAAACACGCGGCCGCGTGACAGGATGTAACGATCTTAAACAGCCAGTGTGTATCCGAAGAACGCCAAGCAGCGACTCCAATCGTTGGAACGAGCGCAACAGTTAGTGGGAATTTACGAGCGAGCAGTGGGCGGCACGGCTGGATCGGCTACTACCGGTCGAAGCCGGGTCGAAGCCGGGCCGGAACCGGGTCGAAGCCGGGTCGAAGCCGGGCCAACTGGGTTGGAAATGGAACGGAACCGGGTCAGAAATGGAACGGAACCGGGTCAGAACCGGGACGGAGCCGAGTCAGAACCGGACCGGAACCGGATTGGAACCGCGTCGGAACTAGGACGGAATCGTGTCGGAACCGGGGCGTTGCCGGACAGGCGCAGTGTCCACGCGTCACTGGCCCGTCCGGCCGCACCGTGTCAATATTTGACCTTGGCAGTTGACAGTGGGCCCGGAGCGGTGATTCGGCCGGCTGGGTCGCGGATATGAGGCCGCCGCCGGTCTGTTCTGCTGATGATGGTGGATATCGGCACCAGAGAGTGCTGCTGGACAGAGCCGACTCGCAGACCGGCCCGCCCACCATCGATTGTGTGGGAGGGGGAGGGAGGGGGGAGATCTCGGACGGAGGTTCGGTCAAGGCCACTGATGCAAGAGGCCGATGATGCTCACCCATAAGTCATCTGCTAATATTCGGGGCTGTTGGAAATGGGCGGGCCGGCCGCAGGGGTCCATTGCTCATTTGAATACAACGTTCACTTTGCAGTTGTACTGGAAGAAATGAAACGCGAATTTTGCCAAGTGTATTACGTTAATGATGAGGGCAGGGGGATCATGCGCGAAACCTAACACCATTATTAAATGCAGCTATATCCAGCAGAGCAGCAGTGACCATCTCCTCCCCTATAGTTAAGTGCAGGTTTGTTCAGATCATTCCAGTTCAATCCAGTTCTGAGTTCAGACTAGACTAAGCTTGCAGTACGTACGAAACCGACAGGTAAGGAATCAGTAAATCAACAGGTAGGTTTGTTGTCAACAGGTACATTAACAGGATCACCCGGCGCCGAAGGTTGGAGGTAATGGCCAAGCTCGCGCACGGATCAATGAACGTTCATCGGCCATTGAAATGAATTGACCCAGCCGGGGTCTATTAACAGAGACATAAGCAGAAGGACGGGAATCGCTAGAGACTACAGCTACGTCTACAATCAATCACTTATGTCTGAAACGAAGCCGTTTAACTAAATGTAGGTCATCTTATTGTAGCTGAAGTTCGCCTAATCGCCTGCCGCCGGCTACACCACTCTCAAATGGTTGTAATCGTCCGCACCACGCGGTGTCTTTCGACACTCCTGAGCTCTAAAGACCAGCACTGTCGCACGCAACCAAACGCCTAGTCAGTTCTATCGCAAGCAACAGAACGCCTGGTCAGTTCTGTCGCACGCAACCGAACGCCTAGTCAGTTCTGTCGCACGCAGCCGAACGCCTAGTCAGTTTCTTTGATAGCACGCTGAAACCAAGGAGCAAGGGCCTCAGTCAGCTGCCACTTGGTCGCACGCACCGAGCCTAGTCAGTTCTGTCCGCACGCAAGAAACTTTTGTTTAGGACTCGATCGCGCTCCGATAGGTCTGCATGTCGAGTCGCACGCAACCCCAGATAAGCCTGGTTCGTGATTACTGTCGCACGCTATAGCCCGATACGTAGTCAGCTGCCAACCACTGTCGCACGCAACCGAACGCCTAGTCAGTTCTGTCGCACGCAACCGAACACCTAGTCAGTACTGTCGCACGCAGCCGAACGCCTAATCAGTTCTGTCGCACGCAACCAAACGCCTAGTCAGTTCTGTCGCACGCAACCGAACGTCTAGTCAGTGCTGCTGCGAATGGATATCTATTATCATTATTCTTAGTATTGTCTAAAATACCTAAAATGCCGTTCACACGCTTTCCAAGATGCCCTTAAGCTTGACCATAACGCTACCGTCTAAAATAAGATCATGAGCTTTCGGAGGTGGCAAGAATGCCAATTTGTTACATTACATTACGGTAATTCCTGTGGTATGCTGAGCCAGGGTCGGACATAATAAACACAACTGGCGATTAGGACGCCTTGCGGTTCCACCATATATATATATATATATATATATATTCTGGTTCCACCGTCGTAAGTTACCAATCGCCAACTCCGATACAGCCCCGGAACTGACCGGATGCCAGTCTTCCCAGGCTTAGCTGAAGCAGAGGCACCCCCGGTTCTATGATTGGCAGGGCATTAGTGATCATGTATGACCCGTGCCGTTGCGACATGTCATCACTGATGAGGCTTCCGGCAAGGTTCGCTAGAGAGCCTGACATGGCTTGTACATACACAATACACATGCCTGACATGGCTTGTACATACACATGCCTGACATGGCTTGTAGCCGCCGGAGCATAGTGCTTACTGTCACTGCTCGATCAGGGGTGGTGATTAAACTATCGGCCAGAATCGGCTATACATTGCGCGCTGGCTTAGACAAATGTATATCCGTGTAGCCGAGCACAGTGAAGACTGTTATTGTTGTCAAGTTATTGACTGTTAGACTGTATAAGACTGTTAAGTCTGTTATTGTATTGTTGTCAAGTCTATACGCCAGAACAAACCAGCAGAAATAGATATAATTCAAATTCATATAATTTTGAATGAATGTTGATTGTATAATTGCATGCTTTTATAATTCGGAGACTTTATACTGAGGGGTCGCTCAGGAAAGTACGGGACCACGTGTTTGTGTTTCCTCTTGTCCAGAGGAGCAATTTGGTAGGTGGAGCCGGAAGCCCAAACGGCCGGCCGATCGAGACGCGAGTGGCACCGTGCGATGCGGCAACACGGCAGACATGTGATACCCGCGACCCACACGGTCGCGGGTCGATCAGTGCCACGTGACACGAGCCACGTGCCATCGTGTGGGCCTCTGCGAAACATGGCGCTCCTCTACGGGTCGAACGGGGAGCGACGCCGGTCCCATACTCGCAGGCCACAACTCACATGCACCATACATTGAGTGTGTGCCCATCGGAGTTCCGTCCCCAAGAGGTGCAAGTTGCACCCCCGAGGAGGGTAAAACTGTTTTGACGTGGCCGTGGAGACAGGATTTTTTTTTTGTTGCAGTATAATTTGATCTAGCCACACCAAATTTAGGGCACCGATAGAGCTCGACGAGGCCTTTCTTGGCCCGTGTCACTCAGGGTGCTGATGTGCAGGGTGCGCGTGCAGTGCACGTGCAAGCTGTTTACACCCTTCTTTAGGGAAGTCATTCACGCTCGCTAGAGGCCCAATTTTGCGTCGATAATCGATATAGATTGCGCACTGGCATAAAGCACATCCGTTCCGAGGCATTCCGGTGTCCCCGAGGGGTGTAACTAGCACGTGCACCGGTGCAACCCTTGTGCCTCTTTGCCATTTATGGTGAACCAAGCCTCCTGGGGCGCTGCAATTTGGTACACTGATGCATCGGCACGTACTATGGCCATTTCAGACGCTTCGGACTGAGCTGGGTCCAACATCTACAGCTGCACACAGTGACCCCAACGTTCCTCCTCTGTCGTTGCGGCTGAGCCAATGCTTCCAGTGCTCTGCAATTTGGTAGACTGATGCATGTGCGCTTACAATGACGATTGAGGGTGTGTTTGACCCAATTGGAAGCAAGACCTGCACGTGCACTGGGTAATCCCTCCTGATGTACCAATCTGGAGATGCTCATGTCAAAAGCTAGAACAAAAACATGAATCACGATTTTGACCCCAAGGCAATGCAATCGGGCAGTGCCGCCCACTAGTACAATAGATAGCACATAAACCGATGAACGTATCGCAGGTTGATGTTATCGTCCAGTGATGAGAGAGCTTTAAATTCCATCTAGGTATATACCTCTGTCTAATTGACAATGGTGAACACAAGAACAACTGTTTGCAACTGTGCTGCATTTGCTACTTTCAACAATCATTCGATTACAGCATCTTTGGTATTTTAATCGCACAGTTCGGTGGGTTTTAGCTTCGGACGATCTAAGGAAGTCCACATGAACCCAAACTCACAGATACGGAATGACTGCACTGCCAGGCCAATCTAACCCAGTGTTGCCTAAGTCGAGTATATTCGAACCCGACACATGTGCACCGAATATTTTCACCCGAACGCATCGACTTTGCAGTGATTAAGCACGGCTTAAGCCCTGCATGTCAGCTGACTATGTATCTCAGACTTGGCACCAAACCCAGCATCTGCAGTCTGCATAGTCAGCCAGGTTTGATATCGCACATCACCGGGCTTGGCCTTTACAACTATAAAGAGGAGCTGTTTAAAATCCAGTAAAGTTGCCTCGCTTCTTAGTAAGACAGTCTGTGAACACGATATTTCAAGACGAAGCCTCTCTCGCCGATCATGCCGTCAAACGGTTCGCCGCGCCGCGCGGCTCAGCGAAGCCCCTGCGGTGCTCCTCCGCACTGCCAGCTGAAGACACGAGCCTCCAGGGACGCCCTCGGCGCGGTGGCGAAAACAACAGCGGCACTTCCAAGGAGCCTGCCATAACTCCGCCCACGGCCCACACCGAGCGTTAGAGCCCACGGGTAATGAAAAGGCGCCCGGGTGTAAATCACAAGCCATAACTGGTAAATACGGTAGTCATTCAACACGAACTCAGTAAACGTCATCGACATTTAAACAAATGTGTTAGGGTCGCAATTAGCATGCTAGTTGCTCATAAGAGTGGTGTTAAATATCCTGATCCTGAGCGTAGGCAAGCCGCCAGAAAACTTTTGAGTGAGGTTGATAATGTTTTATGGCGATGACAAGACCTCGACGATGACAAGACAAGACAAGACATCCTTGGTCTTGGCGATGACAAGACCAAGAATGTGACCTCGACTGACCTTTTCTGAGGTCAACCAAGGTCACTGACCTCCGATAACCTCCGATGACTTTTGGGGCTTCTGGCCGCTTTTAGGACAGTTTTTGACGTAGATTGCAAATGTTGGAGCCATTTAACATAGTTATATGTTTCACTGGGGTCATGCACATACAAAGGTCAACCAAGGCCATTAACCTCAAATGACCTGATATGACCTTTTTTAATTTGGCTGTTTTTAGGTCATCTTGGGACGCTGATTCCAAATTTGGCATGTATTAAGCATAATAGCATGTTCCTTTACCATATTGGCTCGATCAGTATTCAATTTTCACACATTTACGATTTGTGACATTTTGGTCTTTGACATGACATCAGAGGTCACCTATTAATCCAGGACCTTAAAATCATATGTCAATGGCTTCCTCCGTCACAAGCAACACGCTCGTTTTTAATCGAAGCTCTAGCTCAATTTGGGGCGAAACGCCAGAGGGGGTCGTACCCCTCCCCTACCCGGACACGCAGTGAATTTGCCCTACCCGGGCAAGGATATATACCACCCATAAGTCAGCTAAAAATGGTGATACAATTTTGCAATTTGGTATGTAGTTGCCCACATGCCATTCTCTGACATGCATTCCGGTTTGTGAATATTTAATATACACAAAAATGCTTTTCTTGTTTTTATTTGTGAATTGTTGGGTCAAAACCAGCATTGGTCAGGTTTCCATGGCACTAGGTAATCCGGATTTCCGCTCGTGGTCACTTCTGTCTGTTATTTTGTCACCACACAAGGGAAAACAAAATGTCAGTCACAAGCGGAACTTTATGAAATTGCTCGGGGGGGGGGCTAATGTTAATTTGATAGATTTTAACTCAGTTCTTACCATACAACGCCATAGGCCTAATGTTAAAATTCGAAATCATTGGGGGGGGGGCTCGGGCCCTCCCCAAGAGATATAAAGTTCCACCCCTGACGTCAGTTATGAACGTGGCTAAGCCACTTCGTAAATGACGGTCAATTTCGACTTCCCTTGTGTGGTGACAAAATTACAGAAGTGACCACGAGCGGAAATCCGGATAACCCAGTCTCATGGAAACGTGGCTAAAAAATTTGCCATGAATTGTAGAGCTCTTTCCATTTGCTATCTTATGACGTTTTTGGATCGCAATTTGCTTACATCATGGCACTTGTACCTACTGCCTGTTAAAGTTAAGCTGTTTTGTTTGTCAAACTCGTGTGAAATGACGTCACATAACTCGCTAAATCCAAAAAACGACAAAATTGCTCCATTTTTGTACACAAGACGTAAAATCGATGTTAAAAAAACGAAGTTTCACGTTGTAACGTTGATAGAACATCTGTGTTTTGTTTTAGCATAGTATGAATGTTCTTCAAGGGGCGCTAACCTCCCAGTCAATGCCGGGTTAACCCGCCATTCGCTAGGGGAACCCCCCCCCCCCTTCGGGATTTTCACAATAGCTCAAAAACGAACAGAGCTACTAGCGCGAGTTTTGTTTTCGGATCTTCTCCATCAATTTGACGTCTTCATGGTAAAAATACAAAAATCGCTTACTTTTTTTTAGCTATTTCAAATTTAGTAACGTAACATATAGCTAAACACGACTTTGACGCAAATAATCAGCTAAACTCTAACAGGCTGTACAAAGGCAATGCATAAAACAAAATACAATACCAAACTCCAAAAGATAGCAAATGCCAAGGGATACAAATGGCTTTTTGGAAACATTTTTGTTTTTGACCCCAAAATAATAATAAAAAATGCCCTTAAAGTAAATTTGTTCATATTTTCAACAACAAAAGAAAGGAATAAATGTATGAAAACTACAAATGTACAATACCCAAACCATTTTTTTAATGACTGATAACTCCCAAGTATGAGTACCTCATGACATTATTTTTTTAGTACGTTTTTTACCAGATACAAAAAAAAATGCACCACTGTATTTCAAAGACAAAACTGAATTAGAAACATATGCCTTTTGAATTTATGTTTATCCATTTCAAATTTTGACCCTAGATTTCCTGACCTTGACCTTATATCGGGCCAGTTTTGCAAATGGCTGCTACAATTGAATCACATGTGTAAGTCAACACATAAAACATGTGTCGCATGAGCTCTTGCCAATCATGACCTGATTTGATCTGATTTTGACCCGACTTTTGCTTACATTACTTTTGCTTATACGGGAGATGCATCAATCATACCTTTGAGAGCACTTTGTGCGATAATTGGTCTCAAATCTAAGGCTTTGGATGGAACGTATGGCCCAAAAAGTCAAATATCTAACATTTGACCTTTGACCTGTCTGTGGCCTGATATGTGACCTTATTTGGAAAATTTCGCGTAAGCTCTTTGAGGGCTTTCGATTCCCGTCATGTGCGTCTCGCTGCGGTTACTGGTTCGGAAGATAAGGAGGGGGCAAAAAACGCCCCTCCCCTGCTGCCAATGGCGTTCGGCTGAGACCCTAGTCATTGTCAGGTTAAGGGAGCACAAACAATAACTAACCAATCAATAACTAGGTCAACATTACCCAGGTTATATTTCATTGGACAAATGCAACAAGAAACCGGGGGTCACAACAAGGATGTCTGAACCAATAACTGGAGAGTGGTATCTCGAGTCCCACTCATCGACATCGGGTACGAGTTTCGTCAGACCATGACTCACTGTGGTCTGCGAGTGCGGAGCTCGCAAGATCGGCGAGGTTCCGGGCTCCGGCTGATATAGAAACTCCACAGACCACAGTGAGTCCACCCAGCGCTGTTGACCAAGTTTAGCCACATATCGACAAACAGACCGATAAGTACATAGTTCGATCCCATCATTGAGTCCTTTCAATTGCCGCGTTCTCCAATTCCAATTACATATAAGTACACAGTTCCAAATCCAATTTTCAAATTCAACAATGCGTCTGAATACCAACCAATACGTGCTGCTCACAACTTCTAGCGTCGATAGCCAGGTGGCGAGGCTCAGGTGGATTCGATCCAATGGCACATACGGTCAATGGTCACGTCTCGTACACCACGGCACGGAGCTGGGCGGGCCGACGGCTTCGGACAACACTCGGCTCGTCACGTCACGTCACGACGCACCACCTCAGCTCACGTCACGTCACAGGGTGACGGCAGCACGATTCGATCGCCACGGCACGCCGCCAGTATCGCACTGCGTCGCTTTGTGTGCAAGCCGCCGCCGCCGCCGCCGCCTGTCCGGCCAGGCCGGACTGATAGCATGACGTGTGTGATTATCTGCAAACAACGGCCGACTTGTGACTGACTGCAGACCTCCGTCAGCCGTCAGCCGTCAGCCGTCAGCCGTCAGCCGTCAGCCGTCAGCCGTCAGCCGTCAGCCAGTCAGCCGTCAGCCGGCAGCCGTCAGCCGTCAGCGTCAGGCCGCAGCCGGTAGCAGCGGATGTCCATCATAGTCCGTCTCAGCCTGTTAGCGTCAGCGCCAGCAGCCAGTCAGCGCAGCAGCCAGCACAGTCAGCAGTCAGCAGTCAGCAGTCAGCAGTCAGCAGTCAGCAGTCAGCAGTCAGCAGTCAGCCTCCGCTCCGACCCCGCCGCCGCACCAGGTCCCAACCCCCCTACTCTGGTCCATCTGTTGCCGTCCGGTCTGTCGCAATCCGACCTGGCTGAGTCCGTGCCGCCCCCATAGCCACGCCCTCTCCGACAGACACCGTGTCATCATGCACGTGCAGTTCAGCCCTCCAGTGCGGCGCGACAGTTGTTACCAGTCAATGGTACACGACGGAGCGTGACCACACGCTCTTGTCGCAAAAACTGGACGCGAGAAGCTGCGCTGCAGACAAAAACTGGACGCCAGAGACTAAGTGAGGCTGGGCATCAAAACAAGTCAGCTGGCTGTTATCCGCTGTACGGTACTAGGCCGCGGTGGATTGGCTGTGTCCGCCAACTGGAAACAAGTTGTCCTGCTCAATTTATGTCGGCCTAGGTAATGGTTAAATTCAGCAAAAATATGCTCTATAGACCAGAGTCAATTACTCCACATGACCGATGTGAGAAGGCACACTTCCTTTAATACATTGATTAATCATATTTGTTGACTGTCAACAACATATTCTGATCTCAGCGAGACTTAAATTTATGCTGAGTTTAGGCTGACTTTAATTGATTTACGACAGTTTTAACCGGCTTAAATTAATAAACACCACTGGCTGGCATCAATTCAATTTATGCTGACTTCTTTTCAACCCTGCCGCTTTCAAGACCTGTTAAAAAACGGCCTTATATTACCGACGATATCGTCCAAACCAATCACCCGATTATGCATCCCCTTATGTGTCAACATAAATCTAGTAAGAAGTCCTACCAATCCTACCAAGCCCGTCCTCGTCACTGGCGACTTTAACCTGCCAAATATCAGCTGGACTCCGCTGACTCAGGCTGCACGCTTCCCACCCTCAACAGAGCGTGCAGAAGAGCAGCACCCTTCCTGGACACCTGTCAGCTCACCGGCCTTAGACAGCACGTTCACCAGTCTACCCGAGGAAACAACGTGCTCGACCTGGTCCTCTCAACGGAGGGCATTGGGGTGGAGGCCACCGTTCAAGACGGCCTGATCTCCTCCGACCACCGCGAGGTGTTCTGCAACATACAGGCGTCGTACCCAGCTGAACAGCTAGCCACCAAGACCACTGCTCTGAACTACAAGAGGACTGGGACGGCTTGAGACTTTCGCTGCGGCTGCTGCCCTGGGGTGACTTGCTGAGCGACCCCTGTGTCAACGTGAACGTGACCTCTTCATACTCCCTCTGGATTCTGCGATCAGGGAATCGATACCCACGGTAACGCTCCGCCGGCAGACACCCACCCTTATTCGACGGCGAGACTTGCGGGCGGCCCTGACAGCAAGGAGGCAGCGTTCCGCAGGAAGAAGAGGAACCCCAGCCCGGACTCAGAGAGTGACTTCCGTGAAAAGCGCCGTTTTTTAATCGATGTCGTGTCAGAAATTCAGTGAATATTTAAAGCGAATAGTAAGCGATTTTAAGGATAATCCGAAACGGTTTTGGGCTTATGTGAAATGACTTAGGCTAACAGGAAGACATCCCCTGAGCTTGTCCATGATAACGTTACCGCTACCACTGACACGGAGCGGGCAGAGCTGTTAAATCGCACGTTCGCGACTAAGTTCACGCTACCGTGTACGGGCCCTTTACCAGTCGCAACGGAGTGTGATCTGCCATCGCTGTTGGAGCTCGGTATCTCAGAGAGTGCTGTCTTACGTGTCCTGGAAGCCATCGAAATCAGCAAAGCATGCGGACCAGATGGCATTAGTGCTCGCATAGCTCGCGAATGTGCGACTGAGCTGGTTATTCCGCTCACTGTACTCTGCAGACAGGCGTTATCGCAAGGAATCTTCCCGAACAAGTGGAAGGAGGCCAGTATTGTACCCATTCATAAAAAAGGATCCAACAAATTAGCCGTCAACTATCGATCAATTTCACTCCTGCCTCTGTTCGGGAAGGTTCTAGAGGGAATCGTCTGTGAAACTCTTTATGCGCATGTCCGCACTGCTCTGTCAGAGGAACAGCATGGTTTTATTCCTCATCGCTCATGTGAAAGCAATTTATCCTCCATTGTACACGTTGGATGGCAGGCCATTTCAAATGTCACACAGCTCGACTGCATTTACACGGACTTTTATGCCGCGTTCCAAAGTGTTGACCACCGTTTCTTGCTGCACAAACTGCAGCAATCATATAATATCAATGGAAAAGCCTTCGCATTGATTGCATCTTTTTACACGACCGTCAGCAGCTGCTCAATGGCCAGACGTCCTCTTGGGTCACTGATTTCTGGTACGCCAGAAGGCAGTCTGTTGTCGCCTCTTCTGTTTCTTTTATTTATCAATGACTTACCATCACATGTTCAGTCGGGCTATCTTATGTACGCTGATAATGTTAACATCTACCGAGAAGTGCGTTCGACCGCAGACGCCGACTTGCTGCATACTGATCTCGCTCGCCTTGTGACCTGGTCGTTTGACGTGGAAGCTTAAGCTTAACGCATCCAAGTGTAAGTCATTTACCATCACTCTCAAGCGCATGCCCATTATCTTTCATTACAGTCATATCAGTCATACAGTCATATCTGTCATTACACAGTAGGTGGAGAGGTTTTAGAACGTGTGATCACGATGCGTGACTTAGGAGTAGTTATAGATCAGAAGCTGACATTTTAATTGCATATTTACTCCATCGTAAGAAAAGGTAACAGGGCACTAGGTCTCATGATTCGATCACTTCAGGCAGATACGAGGAGCACGAGATACTAGTCCGGTGCTATTGTTGCGGCTTACCACGCCAACGTCCGATCTGTGCTCGAATACTGCAGTGTGATATGAGTGGGGCAGCTAAGACCCATACGGATCGCATCGAGCGCATACAACATAAATTCCTTATTTGGCTGACAGTGCATTCAAGCGTAAATTCAGAGTCTCTCTCATACAACAGCTTACTTTCAGCACACTCCTTCACTTCATTGGCTACCAGACGTACCCAGCACGACCTGGTCTTTGTGGCTCGTGTNGCTGCGGCGAGTTTAGCCAATGCGGGTCGAAATGGCCATTAGAGCAGCTTTCAGTGAATAAAAGTCCCTACAACCCGACGGATGCAGTTCACATTAAAGTATGCTCGTCAAACTGGCAGACACTAAGCTTGTGAACGTCATACATGTAATGCCTTGGTGCTAAATGGCTGTGAACAAATCGACTAAACCGAAAGGCTAGAGTAATCAATGACGCAAGTTATGAACAAAAGCACACGCGGAGTCCGCACGAATTAAAAGCGGCGCGACGCGGTAAGGGTTAGCTGAAGTCGGCTGTTATGACAGAGGAAGGTATGTGAGATCTGCTGAAGTCTGTTGTTATGACACGTGGAGGTCTGTGAGGTCTGCTGGTATGACAAAAGGAGGCATGTTTTTAATTTATAAGCTTTGTATTTGCACAAAAACAAGCAAACATAAATCGGGAGCACAAACAAAAAACACTATTACAAAAATAAACTCGTCGCACCTGCAGCCAGCTACAACACATATCCACCGGCGAGAGAAGGGGCCACAAGCACCGGCCACGGCGGGTCTGTGGGGTCTACTGTTATTACACGGGTAGGTCTGTGAGGTCTGCTAAAGTCTGTTGTTATTACACGGGGAGGTAAGCGACGTCTGCTGATGGCGGCTGTTCGGGGGCGTCGTTTTCTATAGACCTGTTAGGGCCCAAGCCCTACCAATGTTCTTTGAGTCTTACCAATGCCTCTCTGGGCCCTACCAATATTTTACAACATCTCCTAGAAGAGAATACAATTTTAAAGGTAAAAATACAAAGGCATTTCAATGAAAAATTCACATATGTATAAAACGGACCACGTAGGTATAGGCAGTGCAAATATCTGAATATAATAAGTTTGGGTTATAAGAACACCTCATATGTGTTGTTCAACATCAGAACATGTATTCCTGAGGAAATTTTGGCCCCAACAATTCAAGTTCAAACAAGGAAAAGTAATCATGACACGGCGGACACGGCTAACATCACTGGTATGAGAGACATCTGTTGGTGGGAAAAATAACTGCTGAGCTGTGCGGCACAGCATGCGTCAGGCGTTTGCTTTGAGAGACATCTGTTGGTGGAAATAGCAACTGCCGAGCTGTGTGGCACAGCATGCATCAGGCGTTTGTTTTGAGAGACATCTGTTGGTGAAAAAAAAACTGCTGAGCTGTGCGGCACAGCATGCGTCAGGCGTTTGCTTTGAGAGACATCTGTTGGTGGGAAAAATAACTGCTGAGCTATGCGGCACAGCATGCGTCAGGTGTTTGCTTTGAGAGACATCTGTTGGTGGGAAAAATAACTGCTGAGCTGTGCGACAGCATGCATCAGGCCTGGCGCAACATTCTCGTTTCATTTAATGTCAATTCCCCAAACGGATATTGCTCGTGTCAGTGTACAGCAAAATAAATCAATGCCAGGTTTGCATACAAGCGAAAACACACAAAATAAAAGAAATAAGCAGGGTAAGCCGGGATAAGGCGCACCCACCGGGTAATTCGACAGATGAGCAAAACCTCGGAAATGCAATACATTGTCCGCATGGCACGGGTACCTTTCCGCTTGTTTCGTTTTCGTATCCAGGACCTCCGATACATAATCTGACACTGTCTCCTTATCTTTTGTCGCCGCGCCGATACCAGAGTATTCCGCTCAGCCCAGCCCCCATCGGTAACGTCTGGAAGCACTCCGGCGTTTGGGCGCAAAAAAACTACTAGACCATAGGCTTCCTATCAGGGACTATCATGGACTGGGTGCACCCATGGGTGCCCACTCAAATCTTCCAAATGTCTGGGTTGGGTATGCTTTTTTTGACTTTTCATGGGTTCTGGGCGGGCATGGGTATGGCAATTTGGAAATAATGTCGCTAAGAGTTATTTTTTACTTGACGACCAGATGCCTAACCCGGTAAATATGTTTTTTTATATATATAGGCACTTAAAACAATAGAGCTTTGGCATCCTATATGACAACAATAAATTTCGCGGTAACAATATAGGGCAGTAAAGATTTTTAAGACATGCTGATCCTAGGTCTGATCCAATATGATTAAATGTTGACCGCAAAGTGTTCGATAAGTTTAAATCAGCAGCAACACACAGGTGTCTAATATTATTTCTCGTTAATATCATGAAAGTCAATATGCCAGGTTAATGGTTGCGAATTTTGTGAGAAAAATTATCTGCCTTATCTTAATGGGCCCCAATGGGCATGGGTATCAATATAATGAATTTGAATGGGTCTAGTCTGGGTCTGGGCTTGGCGTTCATGATTTTCGGCTGGGTTGGGCTTGGGGTTTGGGCACCCATGATAGTCTCTGCTTCCTATGTTAAAGCGATGATTTTCAGCCAAGGCTGGCTCGTAACCTATGGAATATATTTTAAATTCGACTACTAGACCATATAGCTATAAGGCTTGGCTACAATGTTTGTATTACCATTTTTCGTTATTCTTGCCACAAAAATAAGTTTGGGGGTTAAAATGATCGGAACTCCAATGTCGACTTTGGTGTGGCATGGATGTGGCGACCGTAGCGTCATCTATAATGCTACTAAAGCGCCATCTATACGCTTAGTTGTTCGTAGGCGTACCCAACGGGGGGGGGGGCAAAAGAGGCAATTGACCCCTGAAGGTCCGTGCGTGGTTTCTTAGCCAATGGACCTTCTTTGGAAATAGGCCCGAAGAGCCCTATTTTCTATCTGAAGACCACGATAAACTTTGTCTTTAGAGTGATTAAAGAACATCAGAGGCTCTTCAGAGGTTCTTCATAGGTTTTTGAGGTCAGAGTACCCCTTAAGGCGGCCAGAGTGCCACCTCAGGCGGCCAGAATGTCTTCTCAGGGGCAAAAGAGCCCCCTCAGGTGCTCAGAGAAACCCCTCTCTGGCGGTGAGAGTACCTCCTCAGGCGGTCAGGGTGCTCCCTCAGGCGGTTTGAGTGCCCTCTCAGGCGTCCATAGTACCCCCTAAGGCGGCCAGAGTGCCACCTCAGGCGGCCAGAGTGTTTTTTCAGGTGTCAAGAGGGCCCCCTGAGGTGGTCAGAGTCATAGACCACGCAAAGCGTGTTTTTAATGAATTCAGAGCACTTCAGTTTTTTTTTCTCCGAGGTTCCATAGGTCAGAGTGCCCCCTCAGGCGGCTCTGGGGTTTCATGGATGCAGAGCAACCAAGGGCTTAAAGTTTTCACTCTGATACCGAAGCAAAGATGACATTTTGGGCCACTTGGCGCGAATAAAAAAACGGACTCCATGGTGCTCATCAAATCCGTTCTTTAACATGTCAAATTTTACTATAATTATAATCGATAACCTTATCCTCATAATGCCGAGAAAAAAAAAATTGTAAAAAAACAAAGTGTAGTGTGTGTGGTGGCCGTTGGAGGCGCGAGTGTCGCGCGCCTCTAGCGGCCACCAGTGACTTATACATCAGTCTCACGCTACTTTGGTGACGAGGGTGGGACGCTCCGAAGTCTGAGCCCCACGCGATGACTAAGGCGGTGGAAGTGACGGGCGGGTGCAAGTGCGTGATGTGCCCAACAGCAGCCCCACAGACCGAGTGCAGTGCTCAATCGGCGAGTACATCGAGTACTTTGAGGCTGTGGCGACCGCCAACTCGTGGGATGACGCAGTGAAGGCGATAATTTTTCCGGCATTGCTGGGTGTCGGCAACACAGTGCTCACAGACTGCCCGGAGGCAGACAAGAGGAGTTTTGTGAAGCTCAAAGCTTACCTCACAAGAGTCGGTGAGCCATATCGAGACGCTTACATGATAGACTTGTTTCGCGTGAGAAAGACCGATTCAGAGACTGTGGAAAGGTACCGTGACCGTGTGGTAGCGATGGTGGAGCAAGTGTATCCGCGATTTGCAGCGGCAAATAAGGCGATGCTGTCCCGTGACTTTTTCGTGTGTGGCCTCCCGGACCATATGAGATCGGCTGTGCTCAACTCTGGATCGTGTCGCAAGTTGGAGGAGGCAGTCAACTCGGCGCTCATGTGCTACAGCTTGAGCGACCGGCTCGGGCCGCGCGGCGGTGGCGCTGCTGCAGGCGGTGGTCACGTGACCATGCGCGCTCCGCGTGCGCCTCCCGCCCCAATGGGGAGAGGGAGGGGTGGTGACCCGACCCGGCCTAGCCCGGTGTGCTGGGGCTGCGGCGTTCCGGGCCACTGGCGAGCGCAGTGCCGGGCGCCCGGCGCTAGACAGGGAGCGGAGGCGAGAGGCCGGCGGCTGGATGGTATCGCTGCTGCGCCTGCGCCGGTGTCGACAGACGGCCGCATCTACGTCGACGCAGACATCGATGGGGAAGCCGTGAGGCTTCTGGCGGACAGCGGGGCTACGGTCAGCTGTTTGCCGCCGTCGTTTGAGCCAAACGACACGTCTAAGGAGCACTTCATCACGGCTGCGAACGGTTCGCAGATGCCGGTGTGAGTGCGCGTGGCGTTGGATGGTGGACTGTCGTCTCGGTGGGGACAGCGAGGACGCATGAGTTTCTCATCTACTGAATGTCAGCATGGCGTAGTGGGAGCAGACCTGCTATGAGATTCGGTGTGTCGTCGATTTCGATCCGTGCAGTCCGTGTCAGCGTGGGTGGTGGCGGCGAGACCTCAGCGTGGCTTCGCCGGGCCGCGGAGGCTTCGTGGGCGCCGTCTCGGCCGCTGGCGCGCCATCTGCCGGGGCGCGATGTGGTCCGCTGGCATGTACGCTAGGTTCGATGGTGTCTGGGAGGTTTCGTCCTCGGCGGTCGCGGGCGCGGCGACTGGCGCCCCTCCGGCTGCATCCAGTTCCTTCGGCGTACGGCTGGATTCGAGGCCTGTACTCCGACTGGGGAGGAATGGAGCGACTTTCACGAGGTCGGTATGCTTTGCTTGACTAGGTGAGGGATGAGTCGAGTGAGTTGGGAGTTTAGCGGTGATCAGGTCACTTCGCCTGCGCTGGAGGACCTTAAGAGAGAGTTTGTGGATGTGTTCAGTGGTCTCGGTTGTACGAACCTAATAGAACATAAGATAGAGACCACCAGTGAGCGCCCGGTGGTTGCCGAGTCGCGCAAACTTTCAGCACTAAAGACGAGCTCAGCTGGAGGGCGGGATACGATGTTTCTGTTTGGTTGGTGGAGCCTGTTAGTGTACAGTGATACAACATGAACCTAATGTAAACTGGTAAGAAAGAAAGAACACGACGACATTCGCAGTGTGTATTGATGTTCAGGGGCGGTGAACAAGTGAGGTGAAGGATAGGGCAGCGGTGGCCTGGTATCGGATGTCGTTCGCAAGCTCGCGCGATGGGCAGGTTCTGGTTCTCGACCCCGTTCAGGGTACTACCAAGAATCGACTGAGGGAAGCAGGCGGGAAGGAAGGAACTGCGTGTCCAGTTCGGTGCAGGCTGCTACAGATTTTCGGTGTGAATGCATTCGGCTCGGTGCACGGACCCGAGCAGTTCAAATCCGATCTGGTAACCGCTGCCGAGATGAAGTGTGTGAGCGCATCTTTGGACGACTGGTGCGTGCACGATCTTTGATGTGTGACGTACACATCAGTGAGTCTAGCTGTGTGGCTTGGCATGAGGCTGCGGGGAGGCAGGACTGACCTAAACGGTGACAAGTGTAAGTTCTGATTGAAGCTGAGTCGTCCCTAGGTTCAGTGTCACAGGAGGCAAGTGATTCACCGACAGAAGAACACTTCCGAGCGATCGAGGCTCTGCGGCCGCGTGATCAGAGTCTCGTGAAGGAAGTTTCTGGGTTTGTGCGGCTTTTATCGGTCACACATTCCCAACTTCAGTCTGATAGCCCGGCCACTGCACGATCTCCTTCAGAAAGGGAAGTCGTTCCTGTGGGATGGCGCGCACGAGGAGGCGTTCCGACGCCTAAAATCACTGCTTGCAGATCGTCCAGCGCTGAAACTCCCGACCGAGACATCACAGTTCTCGGTGCGCACAGATGCCAGTGAGGCTGGTTTCGGCTGCGTGCTGGAAGCGGACGGTCAGCCAGTGGAGTTTAGCAGCAAGGCGTTCAGCAAGTCTCAACGCAACTACTCCGTGATCGAGAAGGGAGGGGGTTTGCGATCGGTGCCGCTTGTGAAGAGGTGGCGACCGCTGCTGATGCGGCGCGGTCGGTGCTGCCTGCCTCACGGACACAAGACGTTCAGTGGCGGCGGTCGAAGGGACCTGACGGGACGCTCGGCGTGGGCATGTTATTTGCGGAGGGTTCGAGCGTCAAAATCCAGCACAGTTTCGCTCTCGAATCAGTGTCTCCGACGCGCTTATGCGGGGTCGTCCCGGAGTGACCGCACAGTGTCGTAGTCCTGTCGCGAGACTTGGCGATCAGAAAGCTGGCGTTGACGGAGGCGGTGAAGCAGGCACGGAGCCAGAAACCGGCAGAGTTGGGTTACTCGCCAGAGCGCGTCGCTGTGCTACTGCCCCGCCTTCGGAGCGCAGCTGTGGTGCGGACATCGTAGGACTGCGTCATCCAGGACTTCATGATGAAGGTGGCGGGTACGCTGGGTCAGGCGGAAATCGGGTTCAAGGGTTTTCTGGCTGGAATGAAGACTGAAAGGACACGTCAAAGCGGTTTGGGCTGCTGCAGCCCGTGAAGACTGCGCCGGTGCCGAGGGGCTTCCATGAAGTGCGAGTGGACACATCTGTGTTAAATTGTTGGGAAAAGGGTAGCGATAAGACATGGTTTGGTCCGATATGCCGAGATCTGAGAGTGGTGCCAGATTTATAGTTGTGTGCCAGGACTACTTCTCGAAGTGGCCTGAACTTGTAGCTTTACCTTCCACTGAGGCATCAGTGATTCAGCAGTGGTTGTTTGATGAGGTGTTCTGTCGTCATGGTTTTCCGTCTGAGATTGTCACTGACCAGGGAACTCAGTGGACGAGCGCGTCATTTAAACAGTTTTGTGAAAAACTAGGCATCAAACACCGTATGACGTCACCATATCACCCTCAGTCAGACATGGTGGAGAGGTTCAATCGAACTCTGTTGAACATGATCCGATCGTATGTAGACGAGCACAAGGAGTGCTGGGATGAGAACCTGCAGTCGTTAGCATTCGCCTATCGGACGGCGGTGTGTGAGACGACGCAGGTAACGCCCTTCGAGCTAGTATTCTGTAGGCGCGCTACCTGCTGATTGATACGGAGCACTCGAGTATGGCGTTCTGTGTCGGAACTCAGGCTGATGAGTCACTGGACTGATGTGCTTACTGGCGGGCGCGAGGTGTCCGGGCGGGCAGCTGTCAAGGCGACAGCATGCACTCTGAATACGCAAACATGTGAAAGTGCGCGAACTCAGGGTCGTGCAGACGTGTTTTGGAAGGCGACCGATCCGTCAGGCGGGGTGTTCCGCCAAAACTACAGCCTATCTGGTCTGGGCCTTTTGTTGTCACTTCAAGACAGTCCAGATGCGCTGAATTATCTGCGAGATGTTCGATGGAAATTTGTCGTGGTTCATGGTGAACACCTGAAAGCTTCATGTATCTTCCGGTCACTCACGGGGCGGGAGCGATTTATTCGCTAAGCGTGAGGCGGGACAATCGGTAGGCGGCTGTAAGAAGTGAGCAGTGTGAACAACAGTAACAGTGGTGTGACATGTTTGGTTGGGGGGTGGGAATGGGCATCTGTTTCGTTATTATGTTTGTTTTGTTTTTTTTTAAGGGGAGGTAATGCCAAAGCTTGGAGGGAGGGGTGTAGGTGTGTGATGGTGCGTTGGAGGCGCGAGTGTCGCGCGCCTCTAGCGGCCACCAGTGACCTAATACACAGTCTACCGCTACAAAAGTTAAATTAAAGAGAGCTCTTGGCTTGCACCTTCGTCAGCCATACATGTATTTTTCCAGTTAGCAAAAAACATAATTATTCAAATATTCCGCAACCTGCATTCGGCACACATGTAAATACAAGAGGGTGGTACAAATTCAAACAGGCTGCACACAACAACAACAGTTGGTCGAGTCGGGGTATAAAAAATGACCTACTTACAGAGCTATATACAAATAACCAAATGCAACCAGGCACATGCATACCTATCTGTCGCATATTTATACAGCATATACAGCATAGACCCGAACCTGGGGTCTATGCTGCACGTGGCCTGGAACAACATATCCGCTGGCTCTCAAACAGACGTAGTTTATACTGACTATAGTTCAGCATTTCAGAGTGTAAATTATCATTTCTTGGCTATAAAAATGGAAAATTCGTATCATGTGACGGCAAAAGCACTGTCCTGGCTCAAATCATACTTGTCTGAAAAAAGAGAACAGCGGGTTGTTGTAAATGGTCAATGCTCAGTGTGGGCCCCGGTACTGTCGGGGACGCCAGAAGGGGGGCTTTTGTCCCCTCTTTTGTTCGCATGCTTATGTTAATCGACTGCCAGCTTGTCGTACGTTCAGATTGTCTCCTGTTTGCCGACGATTTTAAAGCTATATGCTAGGGGTTGACAGTTTTAGTGATTTCGCGATCTTTCAGGCTGATATAGACAGGCTCCTGTCAGTGGTCCGGCCAGCGTGGCAGCTAAACTGAACCCAGCGAAATGTTAAAATCCTCTCACTAAACTCTGACGAACGAAACCCATCATAGGTGTTTACACGATGGGAAGTGACGGGATTCAAAGAGTACAATAAATGCGAGATTTGGGAGTGATATTAGGCGAAAAGTTGAATTTTGCTGCCCATGTAGACGGTGTGCTGAAAAAGCTAACAGAGCTCTCGGTCTTTTGATGAGATTGTTTCAAACCGGAAAAAAGGGACGTTCATTGTACGATATCAATCCCAAGTCAATCATATCGACATACTGGCGCTAATGTCGATCAATATTAGAGTATGGCTGTGGTTATATGGGAGGAGCTGCCACACGCACTTAAAAAGAAACAGAAAAAGTTCAAACATAAGTTTCTGACTTGCGCTCTGCGCTCGCTGTCGTGTTGCCAATGTTGCTTTGGATTCATGATAGTCTTCTTCGGTCCATTTCGGATAGCAATCTCTCGCTGCCAACAAGATTTCAGTCCGACATTATGCTCCTAAGCCAATATTCACAACAACAAATTGATTCGTCTTTCCTTGTAGATTAATTTCCGTTGGCAGCTGCTCCCCGTGTACTCCGTAGCAAGAGTGTTGTTCCACCGTGCCGCATGCAGAGTAAACACAGTCAAGAACAGTTATGTTTTGTAAGATCCCTAGTCACGCAACATGTTTCTTTAAACTCTGCTAGAACCGAGATATCTGGCATCGGGATTGGGTGATTTTAAGGAAACAATTCATCGTATACTCCCTTAAATGCCTCCTAAGTAGTATAAGTCCATTCGTGGTGGTCTTTTATATTTACATCATAGGTCGTGTCTTTTAGGTATTTTTATGCATATATATTTTAGGTATTTTTATGAATATATATTATGTTATATTTATTTTTATTTTTATGTATATATATATCTTAGGTATTTTTATGCATAGGTATATATTTGTACTATTTTGTTGTCAGTCTAGTCGTGATTTAATTTTATTGTGCGTGTGTGTGTATATGTGTGTGTATGTGATTGAGTTGTATTGTGATTGCATTTTAATCCACGACTTCACCTGTCATTGGGCGTGCAACCCGTTGGTGAAAGGCAAATCAACTAAACTAAACTAAACTAAACTTTACATTGATATCATACGTCTATGCATATATACACATTTACATCGAATCCATATATACACAGTTCCTATTTCACCTAAAGACGCGGATCTAGTGACGCGCATCTATACAAAAGACGAGCATCTTTACAAATATGTCTTACCGAATATATACAATAGTTATCAGAACACCCTTTTCCAATACAGAGAAATTAATTTACGCTACAACGATTCACACGTGCAGCCCCCTTCCCCCATTGCTGTCACTCACTCTGTCCTAAAATGTTTTCAAATGGACTATACAATGCAAATATGACTCAATCAATGCTACAATAAATGCACAAAATAAAAAAAGTACATATGTGCACCGAACAGTCAGACTCAGATAATAGGCCATGATGATGTTTGTGTGTTGAGGGTTGGTTTGAGCTCACGTATACAAAGGGATTCCCAAATTCCGTGAATATTTGAAGGGACTAGTAAGCGATTTTAAAGATAATCCGAAACGGTTTTGGGCTTATGTGAAATGCTTAAGGCTAGCAGGAAGACATCCCTGTGCTTGTTCCATTGATAACGGTTAAAACCGCTACCACTGACACGGAGCGGGCCAGAGCTGTTAAATCGTACGTTCGCGACGAAGTTACGCTGCCAAGTAATGGGCCTTTAACAGTCGCAACGGAATGTTGATCTGCCCTCCCCCCCGCTGTTGGAGCTCGGTATCTCAGAGAGCGCTGTCTTACGTGTCCTGGAAGCCATCGAAATCAACAAAGCGTGCTGTCCAGATGGCATTAGTTCTCGCATAGCTCGCGAATGTGCGACTGAGCTGGCTATTCCACTCACTGTACTCTGCAGACAGGCGTTATCGCAAGAAATCTTCCCGAACAAGTGGAAGGAGGCCAATATTGTACCCATTTCATAAAAAGAGTCACCAAATTAAGCCGTTAATTATCCTCAATTTCACTCGCTGCCTCTGTTTCGGGAAGGTTCTAGAGAGAATCGTCTGTGAGACTCTTTATGCACATGTCCGCACTGCTCTGTCAGAGGAACAGCATGTTTTTATTTCTCATCGCTCATGTGAAAGCAACTTATCCTCCATTGTACACACTGGATGGCAGGCCATTTCAAATGGCACCCAGCTCGACTGCATTTACACTGACTTCTCTGCCGCGTTCCAAAGTGTTGACCACCGTTTCTTGCTGCACAAACTGCAGCAATCATATAATATCACTGGAAAAGCTCTCGCATTGATTGCATCTTTTTTACACGACCGTCAGCAGCGTGTGGTGCTCAATGGTCAGACGTCCTCTTGGTTTCCGGTGATTCCTGGTACGCCAGAAGGCAGTCTGTTGTCGCCTCTTCTGTTTATTTTATTTATCAATGATTTACCATCACATGTTCAGTCGGGCTGTCTTATGTACGCTGATGATGTTAAGATCTACCGAGAATTGCGTTCGACCGCAGACGCCGACTTGCTGCATACTGATCTCGCTAGCCTTGTGACCTGGTCGTTAACGTGGAAGCTTAAGCTTAACGCATCCAAGTGTAAATCATTTACCATCACTCTCAAGCGCATGCCCATTATCAGTCATTACGTAAAAGGTGGAGAGATTTTAGAACGTGTGACCACGATGCGTGACTTAGGAGTAGTTTTAGATCTGAAACTGACGTTTGAATCGCATATCGACTCCATCGTAAGAAAAGGTAACATGGCACTAGGTCTCATGATTCGATCACTTCAGGCCGATAGGAGGAGCACGACATACCAGTCCGGTGCTATTGTTGCGGCTTACTACGCTAACGTCCGATCTGTGCTCGAATACTGCAGTGTGATATGGAGTGGGGCAGCTAAGACCCATACGGATCCGCATCGAGCCGCATACAACATAAATTCCTTATTTGGCTGACAGTGCATTCAGGCGTAAATTCAGAGTCTCTCTCATACAACGGCTTGTTTTCAGCACATTCCTTCACTTCTTTGGCTACTAGACGTACCCAGCACGACCTGAGGCCGTTCTTACCAAAAAAAATCGAGCCACGGCTGCAAATAAAAAATAGAGCCAACAAAAGCAGCCGGCTGAATTTTCCGTTATTATAAAGAAATGAGAAGCGACTGCAAATATGTATTTTTTCATCCACTCGGCTGCGAATCTGACGGCAAAAATGTCCTTGAGGTATGACGTCATACTTACTAGGTTTGTAATTTAACCCGCGCGGCGTAGGGGTCTCTCGCCGAACGCGCGGCGTAGGGGGGTAAATATNAGGTATGTGGGAGGACGTCTTCAGAGGTGTATCGGAGGGTGCCTTCAGATATGTATCGGAGGAATTCTTCGAAAGTGTATTCGAGGGCGCCTTTGAAGCACAGGTGGAGTTTCCAATTCAGATGGTGGGGAACTGCCCCACCAACTTTGAGTTTGGTACCACCAACTTTTGTCATATTTGAATTTTTGCATTGAAATAGTAATTTTTCCCCTTAACCATGCACAAATGTGAGGATTAAAGGTTTACTGACGTTAAAATGGTCATTTTTCACCTTTACTATACAAAACATTCAGCCAAAATGACATTTTGTCCCACCAACTTTTTCTGAAAAGCTCCACCCATGCTTTGAAGGTATGTGGGAGGACGACATTGAAGGGCGCCGTATCGGAGGGCGCCTTTGGTGTATCGGAGGCAATCCTGTTTGCTTGTTTGTTTATTGGGGTTTTCGGGCGCGTCGACAACTAAGGTCAATTTGCGCCCAGGAGGCAATCCTGAATTCAGGCACAGCTTCAGGCCCGCCAGGCCTGAATTTGGGCCCGGCGCCGGCTCTGTGGTCCTGAAATTTGCGTATCTTTTGCGTATCGACGACATGGGGCTGTCAGCTTCGAAGGTCGAAGCCATGCTACTGGAAAATATGAAGGTTAAAAACAAAACAAAATGCGCCATTCATTTCATTGCGTACATTTTCCCATATTTACTTTTGTCTCAATAGTCTGGCATCATACTTTGTTTTTAAATGATAAATAACGCTTCGACGACTCGTAATGCTTAGCCAACGGGAGTTTCGGAACGCGCAAAAAAGTTTAGGTCCAAAAAAGCGGAAGTGCTCCGGGAGAGATTGCACGTGCTTATGGGCTTGGATTGTCCACGTACTCAGGTGTTTTCATCGGAGTTGTCACGTTCATGCAAGTGGTTTCCTCTGTTTCCATCCGCGCTTTCCCAAAGGAGCTTGTTACTCAGGGTCATATATCATAGCTGGGGTATCCAAAGTTTGGTTTTTTGCCTATACCTTACAGACTAAGAAATAATTACTATAAGTAGGACTAAACACGAACCATAACAAAAAGTGAAGGGCACTAAACAGAATATACAGAGGATATGTGGTGATCTTACGCTCGCTCGCGACATTGTATGCGCGCTTTATATTTCCGATCAACAACTTCATATATAAGCGGTAATGGTTGAAACTAGGTCCCTGCGACCCATATGGTCCGATGTTGGTCGTTAGAGGAGGCGGCCATCTTGGTACTGATAAAGTAGTAGGTAGGAGGCGCGATTGCATACTTTGGCTTTAATAGACGGTCGTTAGAACCGGTTGGGTTGGTGGCAAGAACATTGTTGATCCCAAAAATCGATCAATAAATATCACGCTCAACTTTTATTTATATGATACCAGTTTGATATAATTTAATTTGAAGAAAAGTCTCGGAAAACTTGGCTTGAAAAGTGGGCCTTTAACATGTAACCTATGGGCAAGTAACGAGAAGTCCGCCCATGCTTACCCGAATATTGACTTTGGTCCCCCGCCTTTAGCTGGATGCAGGTGACTGAAGCGGTCCTGGTTACCAATCATCATTGTCATTGTCTTGTCCGTTTTCTTATCATGCTCTTTTAAAGGGAGTGTGCCTACCTCAATTTGTCATGTGGGTTTTGACACTATCATGTGGAACCCGTTTTTTTTCTGAAGTTTTAGCCACTGTGCCTCTTTCCCAGATTCACTTTTAGTTGCTGAGATATTCCAAAAGTGCCCAATCACATTCCGACGGAACTTAATTATCACATATACGGCCGAGAGCTTTCGCTACTGAGTGTATTGTTTTTTTTGGGGGGGGGGGGCGCTAATGCTCATTGCACGGCTGATCAAAGAAGCCGGTAGAGACTGTTACTAGAGAGCATTTGCTCTTTAAATTACAACGCTAAGCACTATATTGTTAGCTCTTGGCCAATGAAAACAACTTCGTGAGCGATCTGGTGAAAGCTGCCGAACGAGCCTCGATAACTTATAAACAACCCATACATTGTGCTTCGTATAGGTTTGTTTATCGTCTTTGGTGCGCCATTATAGGTAACATCTTCGTTACTCTGTTCATAGTGACGATCGCCTGAATTGGGACAAGAAGCAGCCGACAAGGGATCGTCACCGAAGTGAGTCCGGATACGTGTTCCGTCGCCTTGGTGCAGTCTACCACCAGTAGAGCTCGACCTGATGGGAGCAGAGCTCTGCTGAACCCTTACCCGTGACCGCGGGCCGCGGGGTTCCTCCCTCCGTGGGCGAGCCCTCCCGCGGCAGGCCACACTTGGCTGGCCGTCCCGGGGCGGGGGGAGGTGCCGCTCGTCTCATCGTTACCGGCGGGGCGGCTGGCGGCGGCCGAGACATGGGTGTCGCGTCCGGCAACGGCGGCCGCCGCTGCGGAGGCGGCCGCTGCGGAGAGAGCGGAGGTGGCGGGGGGCCATGCGGGGCGGATTCCCCGCCTGGGGTGTTTTTGGGGTGACCGAAGCACCCCTACTGAAACCAGCAGAGGCCGAGTCAGCGCCCGGGGAGCGCCTGGCCTCCTTCGCTTTCTCGACGAGACGGGCACGCTTCGCCCTTCTCTCATCCTCTCCACGACGCAGCGCCCCCAGCACCGCAGTGCGATGAGGAGACCGAGCAGCCGGGTGAGGAGACCGAGCAGCCGGGTCCGGACCGAGCAGTCGACGCACGAGCTGGCGACGGCGAGCGCCTACCGGTCGTGCGCCGATGCTGAACCAAGGTCCAACCTTTACCCTCATCTCCAGTGTTGGTGGTCACCTCTGCTGCGGCAGGTGCCGCCTGTGGAGCGGCACAGCCAGCTGAAGACGCTGGCGCCGCAACGTCCGAAGGCACAGAGCCTGCCTGTGCCGCAGACGCGGCGCCGGCAGCGACCACAGACAGGCCGAAGGACTTCAGGAGAGAGATCAGTTGACATGCGCTTATCGGCTCGAAGGAGGACTTTAAGACCACTGAGCCCTGCACCTTCTGGACGTTTGATACACTTGGGTGAGCGAGTTGTACAAGTCGCGAGCTTCTCTGAAAGATATGCTCTTTGTGGCTTTGATCGTGTTAATATCTTTTTCCTTTTTAGTAAATCGGGCATTTTCTATCGTAGGAAGCGTGAGGTGTCTGGGTTTCTCCGCAGTTTACACACTGAAGTGTGCTAGAGGTGCAGGTGTCATCTGCGTGGTCTGTAGCGGCACACTTGGCACAGACTGGTCGGTTTCGGCAGTGGATCTTGGTGTGCCCAAAACGCTGGCACCTGACACAGCATCAGGTTAGGGATGTAGGGCCGCACTTTCACCCGAACATAACCGACGGTCAATTCGGTGGGAAGGTCGGTCATGCTGAACGTAAGGATGATATTGTTGATTGGAGTCAGTTCCCCACCTTGCTCGCCTCCATCCTGTACGCCTCAGTCACGCCGAAGGATGAGAGGCCTTCGACTATCTCGTCTTCGGCGGTGTCTCTGATGTCGTAACAGTTGATGACCCCCTGTGTGGTGTTCTTCGTTTTGTGAGGTTTGTGTCGTTCTTCGTTTTGTGTACAGTAAGGTTGATGTTTGTCTTTTTTCCTTGATCGCGGACAGAATAGGTAAAGGACGTCGCCCTCTCCTGGCGTCCTCCTCTCTAGCGAATTCCACCCCCAGGCCACCATCTCTCAGTCGGTCACATCGGACTATTATGCAAAGCCTATTGCAACCCTCTTTCCGCTGGAACGGCGAGAGGGACGTCAGCTTTTTCTCCTCACAGGAGAGGACCAGAATCCGAGGACAGGGAAAGAGATCTCCTCTGTCGGTCAGGACATTCCGTAGTTCAGTCGGCTCCACTCGAGTGGACGGGATTCAGCAGCCAGGAGGTGGACGTCACCGGGCGGGCTGGTGTGACCCTCCGCCAAAACTGAGTGTCGAGGGTTGGCCGAAGCCGCGGTCAGTGGGTTTGAGTTGGAGGTATCCATGATAAAGTTTTGGTCTCTGCCCACTCCCAGCCGACGCTCCGCCAGGGCGCCGCTACAAGGGCTGGGAAGTGGGCTGTACGGGGCTTGACGACGCCCTCCCAGAGGGGGGGGGAGAGAGAGAGACTCACCACCTCCTCCCTTGACGCCTTAAGCCGAGACACCACCAGGGGCAGCAGCAAAGTCACCCCACCGCCGCCGGACGGATACAGGTACCCGCCCCGAGACAGAAAGACAGCCGAACCACAGCCCCCGGCAGCAGCCCGACAGAAAAGCTTCTCAGTGCGGCGCCTCACTGAGCGTCCCCGTCCTTCCGGAAATCCAGGCCAAAGAGGAGTGTTGCCACGCTACCGCGACTAGCCCTCACGGTAGGTGGCTCAGCTTCCAAGACCCCTTCATCTCAGGATATGGGTCGACGCGCTTAGTCGCAAAAACATGCCAATATAAAAAGGACACACTATGGTAATTGCAAGGACAATATACACATAGTGGGCGAAAGAAGCCTGTTCGGGCCGGGCGACTAGCACCCGACCGTCAAACACCGCAGAAAACGGAGGCTTCAGCGGGGACGTCTAGAAAACTGAGTGGGGAGAAGGGGTTCAGGACTTGTTACGGGGGTTGCAAAATTGGACTGGGGCTGGGCCGAGGGGTGAGTGTGAGGGGGATGGATGGAGGGGTTAGCTGGGTCTACTCCCCTTACACCGGCCGAAACTGATGCACCTGCGGGGTGAGTAGAGCCTAACTCCAATCGAGCTGAAACATGCACAGCGCCATTTGGCGCCCCAGATAACCCCTAATACGGACTTATATAAAACATAGAAGATGTAGGGTGATAATTTCGGGTTTTCGCTTGTCCATCTGTCCTGGAATGCCCCAGCTGGGAGTGCTGCGACTGACTAGTTTATGTAATGTGGGTGTAATGTGGGTGTAATGTGGGTCGATGGGATTCAGGGAAAGGGCACTCCTGGTCACCTGCTTTTGGGTGGCGACATAGCAAAACAGTGAAATACCTCAATTTTTACTTTTGACCTGACATTGGCCTGATGTGTGACTTTCTTCATACATTTTGAGTGTGCTTTAGATGAGTCTCATTGAGAGCCTTCGACTGATAGATAGATAGATAGATAGATAGATAGATAGATAGATAGATAATAGGTGCGATAGATAGATAAAGATGTATTTCACAATTAAATCCACGATGAACAGTGGCTGTTTAAAAAGAGTCTATCTCATTTATGTTAAAAACAAGGAACATACAAGTCAGGTATACGTAACAATACATCAGTTCGTCACATTCCGTCCTCTGTCTCGTCCAATATCGTGGCGCTTTAGTTGCGTTCCTGAAGCCGATGCACTTGGGTCTATTCTAATCGTGGTTTAGTGTGCGCACGTCCTCTGCTACACAGCCGTCTTTTCCCCGTCCTCTGTGCGCATTCGCGGGCATGGTAAACAGGTCAGCTCGTCCTGGTGGCAATGCGTATGCTGCTCGTTTGCCCGCGGCAAAAATGCTATCGCTGGCAAATATGCAAAAAACAAGTTTTGGCACTGGCCGTCTCGCTGCGATCCATTGGCTTCGGAAGATAACTAGGTGCGATCTCCACCCCACCCACCCCCCCCTCCGTGAATGGCGTTCGGCTGAGACCACAGCCACTGGCGGGTTAATAATACAAATTGGCGCAGGGTCTGAAACGTCTATTACGGGAAGTTCGTTCATGCCAGTTGGTGCCTTTTAAAGCTATTGCCGAAATTTAGGGTCCCATCTGCCGTTCTGAGTAGCCTACGATGAGCGTGGGACTGACCTTGCAAACTGGGCGTCGGCGGCGGCGGGCTCCATCTGAGTGGCCGTGTAGGCCAGCACATTCGACACGCTGGCGGCGCCCTCGGCCCACGTGTCAGCGGCCAGCTCCTGCAGCGGCTGGGTGCACTCCTGCAGCGCCCGGACTGCGCCACCCTCCTCACCTTCAGCCTGCAGCGCGTCCACACACGGCCTTACCGTCAGCGCCACGTCACCCAATAGTGAGCAGCAATACATAGACACACATATACTGGCGGTGTCGTTAGTAGGCACTTGTTATCGCAGAAAAAGGGTGCGTTCGGAGAGAGTGAAATATTCCACGTGACGTCATGGAATTTCTCTTGGTCGTTTGGGCACGACGACAAGAAATTATGTCGACATTGGCGTTATACGTTATACGTTGGCGGTATTTGGCGTTGGCGGACGGCGTTTGCGGTATTTAGTGTTGACGGGCGGCGTTTGCGGGCGGCGTTTGCGGGCGGCGTTTGCGGGCGGCGTTTGCGGGCGGCGTTTATGGGCGGCGTTTGCGGGCGGCGTTTGCGGGTGGCGTTAGCGGGCGGCGTTGGCGGTATTTGGCGTTCGCGAGCGTTGTTGCCGGTATTTGGCGTTGGCGGCAGCATTTGGCGTTGGCGGACGGCGTTTGCGAGCGGCGTTGGCGGTATTTGGCATTGACGGGCGGCGTTGGCGGTATTTGGCGTTAGCGGGCGGCGTTAGCGGGCGGCGTTAGCGGGCGGCATTAGCGGGCGGCATTAGCGGGCTGCATTTGCGGGCAGCTTTTGCGGGCGGCGTTGGCAGTATTTGGCGTTAGCGGGTGGCGCTTATTGCGCATCGAGCAAATTTACCATCTATATAAATATAAGGCTTTATAAACATATGGCTTTAAATATATAAAGCTAAATAAATTAATGGATTTATACATTTTTGCCTTCTAGTGTAATTAAAATAGTGAAATATGATATGTAAAAAATTGGGCGGGGGATTTACCTGCTACTGCACCCCCAACCATAAAACAAAAAATCCACCCTGCACTGGCGTCATGTTCCTACACAGATCAACCGAGGTCAATGACCTCAGATGACCCCTAAGATGATATTACAATGTGGGCGAGGATGGATGACATTGTTAGAGTTGATATTGTGGAAGAGAAAATGATCACAAACATGTCAGATTATTATATTCTTATAAAAAGGCCAGAAATATACACAAACAAGCTTTTGGCATTACGCCATTATCAAGATTGAAGAATAGGGCTAAACCGAAACTTGATAATGGCGTAATGCCGAAAGCTTGTTTGTGTACGTTGCTGGACTTTTTGTATAAAAATATAATTATCTGACCAGACATGGTTATGATCATTTTCTCTTCCATAAGATGATATTCAGTCGGTAAGAGATCGGTTTTACATGCTAATTCGATTTTTCCCGCCAGTGGTGCCCGTCCTTTTCACGCCGGCCCACTATCTCAAAACAAATCGCTCGTTCTTCCGTGGTTACGAGCGAAGGCGAAGCGCTCGCTCGTCTTTCCGTGGTATATGGGGAAAATCTTATTATGAGCGACCCAATCCGACCAGACCCGTGGCGAAGCTTTTGAGCTCATATCTTTGCAACCGCACGTCCGATTGACAAGCGGGCTCCTTTGCTGAGTACTGAGTAGCCCTATCCAACCTGTTTGATACTGCAGTGCCGACTCATGTGGCCGATGTGGGTGACTAGTAGTCACCTAGTAGTGACTGAACTCTATATAACTGGAAGGGCCAAGGGTGCCTGAGCGCGGTTGCGGCCGGCCGCCATATTTGGGTATTAACCCGCCATTGGCTGGGGAGGGCGAAAAACGCCCCCCATCAGAGACTTTTCTCACCAATAGCTCACAACGAACCAGCCCGGGCTAAATTCAAACGCCAAACTTCAGCGGTACCTTGATCATAAATCAATTTGGCGTCTCAAAGCAAAAAAAAATCGTCGATATTTATTTTCAGAGTTATATCGAATTTAGTGACGTCACTACACACACTTTGGCGCACATATCAGGCTAAGCTCTACAGGCTGTAAAAAGACCATTCCTTGATGCCAAATTGCACAATTTTCAGAAAACGTCAAAGATAGCAAATTGACGAAGGGGCAGAAAAGTGGCTATCTCGGATTTTGACTTTTTTTTAATAAAAAAAACCAACAAAAATCCATCTTTTTTTAAATGCCCACAAAATCACATTTAAAAAAAAATGAGAACCACATATGTAAATTACCCACCGAATTTCACAAGCCATATCTCTATTTTTGAATCACTGATTGCTCCCCAAGTATGATTACCTCATGACGTCACTTTTTGGAAAGTACCGTTTTGGAGGCTTTTATCGACCGATACATTAAAAAATAAATTGGTACCAATGTGTTGCTGAGACAAAACTGGATTTAATAAATGATTTTGTAGTGTGTGTGCGGTGGCCGTTGGGGGCGCGAGTGTCGCGCGCCTCTAGCGGCCACCAGTGACCTAATACACAGTCTACCGCTACATTTGGTGACAGCGGTGGGATGCTCCGAAGTCTGAGCCCCACGCGATGACTAACGGCGGTGGAAGTGACGGGACGGGTGCAGTGACGGTGATCGTGCCACCGCAGCCAGACCGAGGCAGTGCTCAATCGGCGAGTACATCGAGTACTTTGAGGCTGTGGCGACCGCCAACTCGTGGGATGACGCAGTGAAGGCGAGAATTTTTCCGGCATTGCTGGGTGTCGGCAACACAGTGCTCACAGACTGCCCGGAGGCAGACAAGAGGATTTTGTGAAGCTCAAAGCTTACCTCACAAGAGTCGGTGAGCCAATATCGAGACGCTACAATATAGACTGTTTCGCGATGAGAAAGACCGATTCAGAGGGATGTGGAAAGTACCGTGACCGTGTGGTAGCGATGGTGGAGCAAGTGTATCCGCGATTTGCAGCGGCAAATAAGGCGATGCTGTCCCGTGACTTTTTCGTGTGTGGCCTCCCGGACCATATGAGATCGGCTGTGCTCAACTCTGGATCGTGTCGCAAGTTGGAGGAGGCAGTCAACTCGGCGCTCATGTGCTACAGCTTGAGCGACCGGCTCGGGCCGCGCGGCGGTGGCGCTGCTGCAGGCGGTGGTCACGTGACCATGCGCGCTCCGCGTGCGCCTCCCGCCCCAATGGGGAGAGGGAGGGGTGGTGACCCGACCCGGCCTAGCCCGGTGTGCTGGGGCTGCGGCGTTCCGGGCCACTGGCGAGCGCAGTGCCGGGCGCCCGGCGCTAGACAGGGAGCGGAGGCGAGAGGCCGGCGGCTGGATGGTATCGCTGCTGCGCCTGCGCCGGTGTCGACAGACGGCCGCATCTACGTCGACGCAGACATCGATGGGGAAGCCGTGAGGCTTCTGGCGGACAGCGGGGCTACGGTCAGCTGTTTGCCGCCGTCGTTTGAGCCAAACGACACGTCTAAGGAGCACTTCATCACGGCTGCGAACGGTTCGCAGATGCCGGTGTATGGCGTGCTGAGGTGCGCTGTCAGTCTCGGTGGGGACACCAGGACGCATGAGTTCCTCATCACTGATGTTCAGCATGGCGTAGTGGGAGCAGACCTGCACGGAAGTTCGGTGCTCGGTCGGATTTTCGATCGACCGTGCAGTCCGTTGCAGCGTGGTGGTGCGGCGAGACTCACGTGGCTTTCGCCGGCGCGGAGGCTTCGGGGCGCGCCGTCTCCGGCGCTGGCGCGCCATCTGCCGGGCGTACTGCCCCGCCATCTACCGCTGTATCCAGTCTCGGCGGTCGGCGGCCGCGGCGACTGGCCCGCCATCACCGGCTGCATCCAGTCTCGGCGGTCGGCTAGGATCGAGGCCGCCCTGTACCGACTGGGAAGGAAGGAGACTTTCACGATGGTCGGGATGCTTCTTACCGGTGAGTGACTTTGTCGAGTGATGCGAGTTAGCGGTGATCAAGTCAACTTCGCCGGCGCTGGAGACCTTAAGAGAGAGTTTGTGGATGTGTTTCAGTGGTCTCGTTGGTACGAACCTAATAGAACATAGATAGAGACCACCAGTGAGCGTCCGGTGGGTGCCGTCCGCATACAGGACTTCCAGCAGCTTTACCAAAGACACGAGTCAGCTGGCAATCGATGCGAACTTCGTGATGGTGTGTGGGAGCCGAGTGACAGTGACTTCATGAACCTATTAGTACTGGTAAAAAGAAGAACACTGACGACATTCGCGTGTGGTATTTGATTTCAGGGCGCTGAACGAGGGTACGGTGAGGATAGGCAGCCGGTTCCCGACTGTATCGGATGTCGTTACGCAGTCGCCCGAGCAGCAGTGTCTCGTTCTCGACGCCCGTTCAGGGTACTACCAGATTCCACTGAGGGAGCAGACCGGAAGAAGACTGCGTTCCAGTTTAACCGGTCAGTGCTACAGTTATGTAATGATGCATTCGGCTCTGCAACGACCGAGCACGTTCAACCGTTCTGGTACAACAAGCTGCCCGAGACCTGACGTGTGTGGCGGCATATTTTACGACTGGTGCGTGCACAGTCTGATGTGACGTCACACATCAGTGATGCTACGCACTTGTGCTGCAGAGGCTGCTGGAGGCAGGATGAACTAAACGGTGACAAGTGTAAAGTCTGTGAAGTCGCTGGAGTCGTTCCCAGGCTTCAGGTGTCACAGAGGAGTGATTCGACCGCAGAAGAACACATCGAGCGATCGAGGCTCGCGGCCCCCGGATCAGACGTCTCTGAGAAGTTTCTGGGTTTGTGCGGCTTTTATCGGTCACACATTCCCAACTTCAGTCTGATAGCCCGGCCACTGCACGATCTCCTTCAGAAAGGGAAGTCGTTCCTGTGGGATGGCGCGCACGAGGAGGCGTTCCGACGCCTAAAATCACTGCTTGCAGATCGTCCAGCGCTGAAACTCCCGACCGAGACATCACAGTTCTCGGTGCGCACAGATGCCAGTGAGGCTGGTTTCGGCTGCGTGCTGGAAGCGGACGGTCAGCCAGTGGAGTTTAGCAGCAAGGCGTTCAGCAAGTCTCAACTCAAACTCTCCGTTGATAGAGAATGAGGCGTTGCCGATCGTGCACGCTGTGAAGAGGTGGCGACCACCTGCTGATCGGGCGCCGGTGCTGCTCCTCACAGACCACAAGCCGCTTTCAGTGGCTCGTTCGAAGAAGGACCTGACCGGACGCCTCGGCCGGTGGGGCACTGTTATTGGAGGAGTCACGTCAAAATCCAGCACGTTTCGGGCTCTGAAACACGTTCGTCCCCGACGCGCTTAGCCGGTCGTTCCCGGAGGAGCCGCACAGTGTCGCTAGTGTCGCCGACTTGGGCGTTCAGAGTCTGGCGGTGACGAGGCGGTGCATGCATGCACGGAGCCAAAGCCGGCAGAGTTCCGGGGTTAACTCGCGCGGGCGCGCTGTGCCACGTGCACCCCGCCTTCGGAGAGCAAGCTGGTGGGTTGCCGAACATCTCAGCGGGACGCGGTCATCACGGCACTCATGATGACCCAAGCTGGCGGGTCACGCTGGGTCCAGGCGGGCAATTCGGCGGCGTTCAGGAGTGGTACTTCTCCTGCATGACCAAAAAGCATCAAACAACACGTCAAAGGTGTTTGGCATGCTGCACGTGAAAGACAGCCGTGCCCGACGGCCTCCACTAGTACCAGTGGACCACATCTGTGTTAATGTATGGGAAAAGGTAGCGATAGACATTGTTTGGTCCGATTCATGCCGAGATCTGGAGAGTTGGTGCCAGGATTTATAGTTGTGTGCCAGGGACTTACTTCTCGAAGTGGCCTGAACTTGCAGCTTTACCTTCCAACTGAGGCACAGTGATCAGCATGGTGTTTGAGAGGTTTCTGTCGTCATGTTTTCCCGGCTGAGATTGTCACTGACCAGGGAACTTCAGTGGACGAGGCGCGTCATTTAAACAGTTTTGTGAAAAACTAGGCATCAAACCACCGATGACGTCACATATCACCCCTCAGTCAGACATTGGTGGAGAGGTTTCAATCGAAACTCTGTTGAACATGAATCCGATCGTATGTAAGACGAGCACAAGGAGTGCTGGGATGAGAACTGACAGTCGTTAGATTCGGCCTATCCGGACGGCGGTGTGTGAGACGACGCAGGTAACGCCCTTCGAGGTGTTATTTCTGTATGGCGCGCTCAACTGCCGATTGATACGATGCACTCGAGTATGCGTTCTGTGTCGGACTCAGGCCTGATGAGTCGACTGACTGATGTGCGTACTGGCGCGCGCGAGGTGTCACGGCGGGCAGCTGTCAAGCGAGCAGATGACTATGATACCGCCAAACATGTGAAAGTGCGCGAACTCAGGGTAGTGCAGACGTTGTGTTTGGAAAGCGGATCCGATCCTGTCAGGCAGGTGTTTCGCCAAAACTACAGCCTATCTGGTCTGGGCCTTTTGTTGTCACTCAAAAGACATCAGACGTGAATTATCGTATCCGAGATGTCGATGGAAAATCTGTCGTGGTTCATGTGAACAACCTGAAAGCTTCCCATGTATCTCAGGTCACCACGCGGGCGGGAGCGATTATTCGCTCACGCGGTAGGCCGAGGAAGCAACGGTAGGCGCTTGCTGAGAAGTGATGCAGGGATGGCAACAGTAACAGTGTGTACATGTTTTTGGTTAGAGCATACTGTTTTCGTATGTATGTTGTGTTTTTTTTTAAGGGAGGAGGTAGGATGCCAAACTTTGGCGGGAGGTGTAGTGTGTGTTGGTGGCCGTTGGAGGCGCGAGTGTCGCGCGCCTCTAGCGGCCCACCAGTGACCTAATACACAGTCTACCGCTACATCTGCTATTTATCATTTACTTACCACGTTTTATTTTTGTCATATAATTGCCAAAGTCTATTATTTAAGTGTCCTATATCAATACAAAAAGCCTGTTTAAACATCTGGTTGTCAATACAAAATAACACTTAACGGCATTATTCCAAAATTGCCATACCCATGCCCACCCAGCACACATGAAAAGTCAAAAATGCATGCCCAACCCAGACAATCTGATGAATTGAGTGGGCACCCAATGGGTGCACCCGATCCATGAAGATCCCTGATGTCATATTGCCATACCCGCTGACGTTATAATTGCATCATACAGATCCTGCTGCAAACTAGTCGTAAATATTACCATAAGGAAATAGTACCGATTGCTATTACCACCGAGTCGGTTCAGTGACTGCCCGCTGCCGACTGGTACAGTTAATTTATTATTTGTACTAGTATTTTATTGTGTGCCATATGCATGACGTCAAACATTGTCATGAATTAAAGTTGTTTTAGGTCATGAAGGAGAAATGAGAAACGTACTCGTTTTCCAACGGATATCAATCTATCGTCAAACAAATGTCATATTCGTTCTTTTCAGCTCAAAATACCCCGTATAGCCAAGACAACTTTTATATGTGACCTATTCCGTTTAATACAGTCATTTGGAAACAGTCCGCACTACAGTCAGGGGAGGTGAAGGATCTATTCAGTTGGAGAGGGAGGGACAAGTGAGTCAAATCCGGGGATAAATATGTATTTTGAGGATAATGATGGTACTTGAAGCGATTTTTTCCTTAGCAACCCCCCCCCCCCAAAAAAAAAAAATGGATTAGCTTTGCCCCTGTATACAGTATACACAGTAAAATAGTGTTGTCTGGGAACAGCCTACACACAATACAATAGTGTCGTCTGGGAACAGACCACAGTACAATGTTTGGGAACAGTCCATAGATAATAGTGTCATCGGGAAACAATTTTGCATGTGTCTTGGTCATCATAGTCAAACTTGGAAGCGTAGTGCATATATAGTACCATTATGCTATACATGTTTGTATCACCCTGCGTTACTGACCAACTTATGACATGATATACCGGTCCAAGGGTGACTGGGTGATCTGTGACCTGTGGTCTGTGGTCTGTGGTCTGTGGTCTGTGGTCTGTGGTCTGTGGTCTGTGGTCTGTGGTCTGTGGTCTGTGGTCTGTGGCTGTGGTCTTGGTCTGTGGTTGTGGGTCTGTGGTCTGTGGTCTTGTTGGTCTGTGTGGTCTTGTTGTTGCGCTCTGTGGTCTGTGGTCTTGTGGTCTGTGGTCTGTGGTCTGTTGGTCTGTGGTTCTGTGGTCTGTGGTCTGTTCTGTGTCTGTTGGGTCGTGGTCTGTGGTTTGTGGTCTTCGTCTGGTTGGTATGTGCGTCTGTGGTCTTGTGGTCTGTGGTCTGTGCGTCTGTGTGTCTGTGGTTCTGTGGTCTGTGGGTCTGTGGTCTGTTTGGTCTGTGCGGTCTGTGGTCTGTGGTTATGTGGGTCTGTGGTCTGTGGTCTGTGTGTCTGTAGTTTGTGCTGTGGTCTGTGGGTCTGTTGGTCTGTGGTCTTGTGGTCTGTGGTCTGTGGTATTGTGACCTGTGACCTGTGACCTGTGACCTGTGGCCCGTGATATGTGACCTGTGACCTGTGGTCTGTACTGACCTTGTCATTTGTAGTGATCGTCGTAGGAAGTGTCGGTGTATTGACACGAACAGCGGTCCTGGCCGGCGGTAGTGGTCCGGGCCTGCCGGGCATCGGACGGCACCGCAGTGTTCCTGCCACAGACACGGCCGGAACGACGGTCAGTAGATCAGCACAGTCAGCTTCACGATCAGGCTGAACGCACGCAGCATGAATCTTGTCAGAATGAGAAAGGCCAAGCGGGGGAACAGGCTCCAGTGGACAAGCGTCGATGCACTTGTGTGTTTTGCAAGTTTTCGAATTCCGAGGCAACTTAATAATTTAGGAAACAACATCCGTCTTTAGCGTGTAGTAATAAGTGCTCTTTAACGCAAACTTTGTACTTAAATAACATAAGCATTTTACGGGGTCAACTCATTATCAATGGCAAAAATGAGCCTTTGTTTAAATTACTGTATGGACTGTTTTTCACTTACCTATCCTGACGGTCCTGGGCGATATTTTTTATTGGGTTATCGGTGTCATCCCAGCTGCTTCTGAACGCTTTTGGGCCAGTCTCCCCGCCAAATCCTGATTCTCCTCTGATGGGTCCTTCCCGTGCAGTTCCCAGGCGATGGTGCCGTCCGCTGGCTGCTGGTCTTGCTGGTGCTGCCACTGCTGGTCGCTGGTCCGCCCCCAGGCGACAGCAGCGACGCCGCCGCCGTCAGATGGTTCATGATATGGCCGCCAGGTGTCAGGCCAGGGGCCTGCCACGGCTCCACACAGAAGCAACAGCAAACATAGAGTCTTCATAAGTTTAAAACGGCCCGCGCAGCACTGTTTTGATGACTGCATGATAAGTCTGTGCATGAATTCGATGCAGGTGGCTTGGAGGTGTCCACAACAGTCAGCTATGCGGTGTCTGGAGAAAGGCGGAAATGCTGGAGCACTGTTTCGATGTGTCTCTGCAAAAATCAAAAAATTGTCAAACATCTTATGTTTGAAGGTGATTAAATTCGAAATTAAACATTTACCGGCCCCCATATAATAACTCTCGGAAAAGAGTGAGGCACCATGATCCCAAAGAGGATACGGTGCGTTGTCCACAAACCAAACCAAGATACTTTAATCAGGAGATTCCTCTACGAACCACTGGTGGATCCCAGGGACTATCATGGGCTGGGTGCACCCATGGGTGCCCACTCAATTCTTCCGATTGTCTGGGTTGGGTATGCGCTTTTTTGCTTTTCATGGGTACTGGGTGAGCATGGGTTTGACAATTTTATAACAATGTCGCTAAGCGTTCTTTTTTACTTGACAATGTTTAACCAGGGAAATATGCTGTTTAAATGATACAGGACACTTAAACAATAGACTTTGGCAATTATATGGCAACAATAAATCGTGGTAAGTAATAGGGCAGTAATATTTTTAAATCATGTCTGATCCTAAGTCTGATC
>VOPJ01006244.1:0-17934 GCA_014673585.1 Semibalanus balanoides
ATACTCATTTGCATACATGTATCATCATTTTTTTCCGCATAAAAATGGTGTTGCAAGACATTAATTAAATGCTATTACTCCCAAATAACCTACTTATTTGTTTTCTGAAAAGGTGATGAATTTATAGACCATTGCGATATATCGATTTGGGGACGATAATCTACACCGAGTTCAAAGAATATAAGCAAATTTTGGGATGGCGTTAGATTCAGCTATCCAGCGGGGCTTTGGGTTTGAAGGTCGAGTCGTCTCGGAGCTCGGAGTCCCCGGAGTCGGAGTCGACTCCGGAGGGTCCGGAGTCCGAGTCGGAGTCGGAGTCACCTGACAACCGACCGACTCCGCCGCCCTGCTTTTTAACACAGTTCACTTCCGGCAATCACTCAAGTCACTCAGTCTCATTCATATCACACGGCTGGAGGGGAGGTTGGGAGGAGAGCCACGAGCACGTCAGGCCGCTGGCGCCGCGCTCAGTGGTGACGGTGACCTTTGACCTAGATCACGAGGTAACTTTTCACTAGTAGACCTAGGTCAATTTTCTTTTTAAATTTATTTTGTACAACTCATCGTTATTGTAAAATATATAACTTGATCAAGTTGTGTGCATTTTCATTGGAGTCAGTTCATCTGCAACTGTAGGTATGTCCAACGACCGTTCTTTTGTGGGGGGATAAACATGGTTTCAGGACCAAGGGCTAAAAAAGCTGAAAGCTGGTCGCCGACGGGATTATTTTCCTAAACATTGGTCGCTGTACCATTAGTTTTAACACATCTAAATCCATGAACACAGCCAATCCCAGTAACACTGGTCACACGTTTCTGTCTATGCAAATAGCTAAATACACCTTGGTTGCCTGTTAAGTATTAATAGCTTTGTTATCCTTAAATAAAAATGCAAAGGTCACATATATTTACATACCTAGCCCTAAAAGCAAACGCCGGTAAAGTTTTGTAAATCTTGCCATACACATAATGTCAGAACCAGTGTACGCCGTTTAGTTTTGGCATACAATGCCGCAATAATTATCTGGCAAGCAGAAGCCGCTCGCATGGGTAGAAGTTAGCAAACAGCTTCTATTTTATCATGACTGACCTATCACCTCACACCCCATCCTGGACGACCTTGCCGTAGCGGGCAAAATCTGAACCCAGGCCCGATAGCTTGCCGTCGGCCGCCATGCATAAAACATGCACTGTTTACATAATTCACATTCATATTTGACTTATTGGATTGCCACATATATCGTCTCGAATACGACAATTGGTTCGGAAGATAGACAGGTGAACAAAATTTGCCCCTCCCCAGCGGGTCGCATTCGGCTGCTGACCTCCGGTTCTAACCGCACCTTTCAGGAATGTCTACCTGGGGTCGCTGGAGGTTGTTAAAACGGGACCCGCCGCCCGCTCGGGCGGCGACCATTGTCCGGACGAGCTCGGGCGTCGTAAACAGGTCCAGGGACGGCACTGATGGTTGCGGTGAGGACCGGGACAGGTGCGGTGAGGACCTGCCCTCTCCACTGTAATTAATGTATTCTACTACCAAGAGAGTGACCATTCCTGCGACCATTCGTCGGCGCGTATCGGCGATTTTTACAACCACTTTTGCCATCATTGGTTTAACGTTGTGCTCGCACGAAAAGCGCCGATGAGCGCCGAGGAGTAACGTGGTAGATACTTGGTGGTGGATGGCGTGGTAGGTTTCTTGACTTGCGTAGGAGGGACTTAAATACTCAGACCTAACCAAACTGAGTAATGTAAGAGTTGTAATATTTTTTAAAAAACATGGAAGCGAAACTAAATGAAAGCTAAATGAAATAAACGAAAATAAATATTTTCCCGGACGTTTTTGGTCGCTACTTCAGTCAGCAAAGCTGGCTATCTGGTCGCCGACGCCATCGGCAGGACGGCGCTTTTTTACCCCTGTCAGGACCTTTCAAGGGGAGCCGTGGCCCCTTGCCCCCTTGATCCGCCTTTTAGTTTACTTGCTTAATTTTCCGGCCCCTCTTCCTTATAAAAAGAGATGAGCTCAGAGGTGGTGAATCACGAATATATGTATATATCATGAATAAAGCTATATATTGTGGGACAGAAGCACTTCTCTCATTATCACCACTGAAAACATTTTTGACCACCTTTCACCTCTTGACCATGGTCCTACTACCCATTGACAACGTATAAATTGATAAATCATTAGTTTATTTACCACGTACTACACATTTGGACACCATTTGACAATCTAAATACACATTTGACTATGTTTTTACAACATTACGGCGTTACTACATTATTACCACCCATTGAATCACGCATTGAATCATTGAATCACCCATTGAATCCCATTGAATACTTCAAATGTTGTTAAAGGTAGTTTCCTTGTGGTCACAGAGCGTTCCATAATCGGGCGATTACTACCTTTACCAGTGTAATTACCAGTTCAGTTCCCTCATCGCCATCAACGGCAGCCATATTGGTTTCTTGTTTGTGCACCAAAGTTGTGGACGGCGGGTGCTTCTGTGATGTTCGTGGTGCCTGGTGGCTATTTTTCGGTAATTTTTGTTTAAATACACTGAGTATGTTACGTTTATGTTGATTATTTGATAAGCTTGCCATAGAACAACCACTAGATTGAAACTAAGGCCTTCATTTGAACTGAAACTGACTGATCGAAAGGTATGCCAGCACCCACCGGCTGCGCTCCACAAATTTAAATAAATAATTGATAATTTATTTTTAATGTTCCTTTTATGTAAGGTACCTGTACTTTGATTTTAAAATAATACATTAACATCTTTGTTAATGCAACGTTAATATATATATATATATAAATATATATATATTATATATAATATATATTATATATATATATATATATATATATATGGTTGATTGACACTTTGTGATTTGAACGAAGCAGCAGTTTGAATCAGTTTGGCGGACGTATACCGCTGTTGAGGCGCCGCGAGCAGCCCGCCTGCGGGGAGCAGCCCGCCTTCCGGGAAAGCAAGCCCGCCTGCCAGAAAGCAGCCCGCCTGCCGGTTGACAGCCAGCTGCCGGGGAGCAGCCAGCTGCCGGGGAGCAAGCCGCCTGCCGGGGCAGCCCGCCTGCCGGGGAAGCAGCCGCCCTCCGGGAAAGCAGCCCGCCTCCAGGAGCAGCCCGCCTGCCGGTGAGCAGCCAGCCTGCCGGGGAGCAGCCAGCCTGCCGGGGAGCAAGCCCGCCGCCGGGGAGCAGCCCCGCCTGCCGGGGAGCANCGTTTCGTTGCAGCTCGTTGCGTCTCGATATGTTACACAGTCTGCATAGTTGATGCATAGTTCTGTATTCGCACTCGGAGAGCAAGCTGCATCGGTTGTCTGTACACCCCGCACACAGTCTGCTGCATAGTTCAGTCGATCAACCCAGCCAGGCAGCTGCGTCGCCAGTCGCAACACGTCCTGACCCGTCTCGACGCGTCTCGACGCGTCTCGACACGTTTTGACACGTCCCAAGGCTTAACATGTCTCCCGACGCGTTGCCGACGCGTCTCTCCAGCCGCCGACGCACTCTCCGACGCGTGGCGGCGGCGAAAGACTCCTCTTCTGTTCACCAGTCTAGCTATGTACAGATGCCGTGCCGTCGTGACGGCCGACTATTCACATATAAAAACACAGCACGGGGCGCCGCGACCGCAGCGCCATCTGTGGCGGGCCGGGCGCAGTAGTAGATGCGGCACTGGCCGCCAGGTGGTCAGAAGTACTGCCACTTGCCGAGCACGGTGTCCTTGAGCGCGGCGACGTACTGCGCCGGTACCCAGTAGAGCCAGTAGCGGGAGGCGTCCGTCGGACCCAGCTGTACACCCTGCAACACAGACACACACACACACACGGATACGTGTAATGGGAGGTGCTTGTGACAGCGGCTCGGGAGTGTGTCTATGAGATCATAACAACGGTCGTCAGGGAAACGAAATCAGATTTTGATGCTGACGGTTTTTGATATATTTTATTTACAGCTTCAAAAACACGATTGACAGCGCTTAGAAGCAAAGACAATTGGCTCGCATTAGTGACGTTGGAGAAAATGGGCATACGGGCATAAGGTAGACAAAAGGAACATGTAGACAACTGCATCAATAAACGAACCCCACGAATAACGGCAATTTTAATTAAATTTACTTTAACTATCGGAAATAACTCAAAGGCTTGCAAATGTCTCCACGCGACCAGAGCTACTATGTGTTCAACTTCAAACAACCATAACGAAACATCCACACACGGCCCACACCACGGCCATCTATAGGGTGTTTTCACGTTACGTCACAGCCAGACCTGGCTGTGCTCTGGCCCTGCGTGCGGCAGCCATCTTTGGGGACAACCGACGAAAGCATATATCTGCTGACATTGTAGTTTGCGTTCAAAGACGGGCCACTGCTCGAATATGGAACCGATCCGTGTAATTCTTCCCATTTGATCTTGACGTGGTCAAAGGGGTTCGTGACTGAGTTTTTCCCCTTTGGTCCAATAATAAGTCGACCAAATTGACCAAAACCATCCCAAACTGTCTTTGGTTGTTGGTGGTTAATTTGTCCATTAACAAAACCAAATGATATGAATGCTCAGTATCGCACTTTTTGCGAGCCACGCCGGATCGAATGGTAAGGAATTACCCAGACTCGGTCACATAGTTTCGGGCATAAGCTCGTTTATTGAAGAGGCAATTTAATGTCCACTAAAAACATCATGACACGTCGAAAAGAGCCGTCAAGTATATGGTGAAATGCAAGGGGATAGAGCTTGTCGGTGTTCGATTGATCTTAAATCACACAGTGAAAAACCCGTTAAACTTTCAACAGCACACCACACTGAACTAGCACACTAGCACTCAGGTATCCCCAAAGATCTGTGATTCCGAAACGATTGTCTTAATCGTGGACGTCCAGGTTAAAACACCCTATAAAGACACCCTCACCTGACACCTAACTTCATCCAAAGCCACATATGAGGCAATGACCTGGATTAAATAGCTCACGTGAAAATACAGGATTCCAGTATGTCACGGCCTTCGACGATTTGCATACGTCGGTCTTCCTTTGTACGGCATTTAAAGCCGGCTACTCACCACGATTGGATATCACTTACGAATGTCCCTGATCGTTCGGACACGACGGCCTTGACGCTGGACATGGCCACCTTCTCGGTCCTTTCCTTGGTGCCGATCCACAGCTGGTCACTCTCCATTTTGAAGGTGAGGCGCACCTTACCGCCGGTCCGGTTCAGCATGCCCGACAGCGGAGTCGGCGGTAGCGGCTCCTGCAAAGGCAGGTCATGGGCAGCTGGTTAGCCAAGTACGGCGTATAGGGACAGATAGCGGCTCCTGACGGGAGGACTTATCGACAGCTGGTTAGCCAAGTACGGCGTATAGGGGCAGATAGCGCTCCGACGGGAGACTTCATCGAAGCGGTAGCCAAGTACGGGACGTTCCTCCTCATTAGGGGCAGATAGTCCTTTGACGGAGTCTGAAACTCTTATCGTACAGCTGGCTGTGTTAGCAAATGATTACGAGTCGCTATAGGCAGATACGCGGCTCCGTGCGGTGAGGATCTTATCGACAGAGCTGGTTAGCAAAGTACGGCGTTATACGGGGACGATAGCGGATCCTGACGGTGGAGACTGATCGACAGCTGGTTTTAGCAAGTACGGCATATCAGGGAGATCAGCGGCTCCTGACGGGGTAGAGACTTATCGACAGCTGGTTAGCCAACGGTACGGGCTATAGGGGCAGATAGCGGCTCCTGACGGAGGACTCTATTCGACAGCTGGTAGCAAAGACGCGTACAGAGGAGATTAGCGGCTCCTGACGGGCAGGACTTATCGACAGCTGGTTAGACACAGTACGGACGTAATAGGGCAGAAATAGCGGCTTCCTGACGGGAGGACCGGTTATTCGACAGCTGATAGCAATACGGCGTATGTAGGCAGATACGGCTCCTGACGGGAGGGACTTATCGACAGCTGCCTGTAGCCAAGTACGGCGTTGTAAGGGCAGATAGCGGCTCCTGACGGTGAGGACTATATCGCGACAGTGCTCTAGACCAAGTAACATTAGGGCAGTAGGGCTCCTGACGAAGGACTCTATCGAAGCTGGTAGCCAATACGGCGCTACAGAGGAACTAGCGGGCTCCTGACGTGGGACTTAGCGAAGCTGGTTAGCAAAGTACGCGTATAGGGGCAGATAGCGGCTCCTGACGGAGACTATCGACAGCTGCGTTAGCAAACAGTACGGCGTAAGGGGCAGATAGCGGCTCCTTGCGGGAGACTTATCGACAGCTGGTAGCCAAGTACGGCGTATAGGGGCAGATAGCGGCTCCTGACGGGAGGACTTATCGACAGCTGGTTAGCAAAGTACGGCATACAGAGGGAGACATCGGGAGCTGTTCCTGACGGGCGGTTATGGGCAGCTGGTTAGCAAAGTGCGGCATACAGAGGGAGATATCGAGAGCTGTTCCTGACGGGCGGTTATGGGCAGCTGGTTATATAGAGGGAGATATCGGGAGCTGTTCCTGGCGGGCGATTATGGACAGCTGGTTAGCAAAGTACGGCATACAGAGGGAGATGGCGGCTCATTGGGGTGAACGGGGTTATGAGCAGCTGGTTAGATGGGTTGCTAGCGTTACCGGTACAGGCCACAGGGACAGGGACAGGCACTATGGAGCGCGTACATATTGCCACTGATAAGTGGCAACACTAGCGGAAAGGTCTCGCCAGCCAGCAGCCGGCCTTCTCCTCTCCGTCATCAGAGTGATCGTGTGATCCTGATGGCTAGAGCGCTCACATAGTGATCGGAATATTCCACGCCTCCCCACTAGTACGACAGCGACCCGTATGTGCGGATGTTTGTCTCCGTATGTGTGGATGTATGTCTCCGTATGTGTGGATGTCTGTCTCCGTATGTGTGGATGTCTGTCTCCGTATGTGCGGATGTATGTCTCCGTATGTGTGGATGTCTGTCTCCGTATGTGCGGATGTCTGTCTCCGTATGCGCGGATGTCTGTCTCCGTATGCCGGATGCCTGTCTCCGTAGTCCGTATTGCGGAAATGTCTGTCTCCATATGTGCGGGTCTGTCTCCGTATGTGTGGATGTATTTCCGTATTGTGGATGTTGTCTCCGTAATGTGTGGAATGTTAGTCTCCGTATGTGTGGATATCTGTCTCGTATGTGCAGATTCTGTCTCCGTATGTGCGGATGTTTGTCTCCGTATCGCGATGTTTTGTCTCCGTATGTGCGGATGTTCTGTCTCCGTTGTTGCGGATTCTGTCTCCGTATGTGTGGATGATGTCTCCGTAATTGCGGATGTTTGTCTCCGTATGTGCCGGATGTTTGTCTCCGTATGCGCGGATGTTTGTCCTCCGTATGTGGCGGATGTCTGTCTCCGTTATGTGCGGATGTCTGTCTCCGTATGTGTGGATGTATGTTCCGTATGTGCGGATGTCTGTCTCTCCGTAATGTGCGGAGTCTGTCTCCGTATTGCGGATGCCCCTGTCTCCGTAGTCCGTATGTGCGGATATTGTCTCCGTATGTGCGGATGTCTGTCTCGTATGCGCTCGGATGTCTGTCTCCGTATGCGCGATGCTGTCTCCGTAAGTCCGTATGTGCGGATATCTGTTCGTATGGTGCGTGTCTGTCTCCGTATGTGTGGATGTCTGTCTCGCGTATGTGTGATGTCTGTCTTCGTATGTGTGGTGTTAGTCTCCGTATGTGCGGATGTTTGGTCTTATGTGCGGATGTTTGTCTCCGTCATGTGTGGATGTCTGTCTCCGTATGTGCGCGATGTCCGTCTCCGATGCCTCAATAATAAAGAGCCAGTGAGAGGCGGTGGAACGTAAAGCCCCACATCATCTACATCGTCGAGAGACCGCAGACTCTCGGTATATGAGCGGCGATTAACAGAAAGCTACTGGCCGGCGGAACAATTAGGGGCTTTACAACTGGGATTTTCGTTCTGACTTCGTGGGCTCCTCGTTGGAAAAGTCCGGTGCTACTATTGACTGCTTTCAAATATTGATGATGACTAGGGCTCAAGGGCGCCGCAACACCTGCGCTATATGGTGCCCATATGGTCCATAGCATCTAGTTAGCCTGAGTCTCAAGTAAAATGATCATTCGACATTGCTGTGGAGGCAAGCGTCAGGAACGTGATAACACTACATACCCAGTGAGTTAACGATCGGCAAACATGGAAAAGGGTGTGGAAACAAAGAGAGGAGCCGAAACTATGAAACAGAGATCGCAGGAAAACACAAAATGAGCTAGGGGATGACCTCTGAAAGGCGTCTAGAACCATTAACCCAAAACATGTTGTAAACTGATGGGGATGAAACCAAAACTCTCACACGTGCATTATGTAGATATCGACACAACACAAGCACCCGAGAGGCTGTTGACGTTTCTCCCCATCGAGAGCAGCGCGGCCGCCAGTGTCCTACGATTATAAATTTTGGGTGTAAAGCGACACCCTACAAGATATAATATTCCACTCCCTTTGCCCAATTTGAAGGACCATTTCCACTCTTTTTCACTTTTGATATTTTTTTCACTCATTTATTTTAATATGTAAAAAGCCAGAAAATTGATCAAGTTTGGTTTAAAAGCAAAATGGATAAATTCTTGTAAAAGGCTCTTTTTGAGGTAGAATTTACCACTCTTTTTCCTGATTTTCAGTCTGAATTTTCCACTCTGCACCCTGGCTTTAAAAGCAATTCTAGGACACTGGGCCGGCCGCTCCTCTCCGAACAGCACATAATGTGGGTGGCATAAGGTGTGACCGATACGAAGGCGGCAAAACCGAGACTTCCTCTATTCCTGACTTTCGAAAAACGGATTGCCAAGGGCTAGTTGTGGCCGTTAACCGCTTCAAATTGAGACTACCTCATCCCATGCGCTCGATCACTTTCCGCGTAAGCATTGCCGAGCATGCAGGAACAATGTGCGTGGCAGGAGATGGGATTGAACCAATGCTTGCTCTTCGTTTGGCCCACTGAATAGCCTCACGTCACGTATGCAGGACCTAGCATGGCACGGTTACCTCCACTGCACGATTGGCGGGAAGAACTCAAATGCCCTGAATACAGAGACGCGATGTGGTAAAGCACACAGCGCTGAGAGGCTACTGGACGAGCCACTAAAACCACACGTCGATTACCCTCGCAGACAGCGCCAAAACTCAGCCACTTGTGCATAGCAGTCAGCTCTGAAGTATACACTGTAAAATGGTCTTTTGTAATACAATTTAATTCAAATTTTACGTGTTTTAATAATCAAATTTATGAGTAGACATGAACATCATCCATTTGAACAAAGGGAAGACTAAAATTTCGTTTCATGGTTATATTTACCGCAAAAAAAACGTTTGACAAATAATCATACGGTTTTATGTCTGACCCAGGCTAACTAGGTCAGGCCGGCGACCCTCTAGCTTACTAGCCCTTGTCAACACTAGCTGATTTGTTCCTAGCTCTTTTGTAGGACTAGCTATTATTACGCTAGTTGTTTTGTGGCAATAGCTCAAATGTACTAGCTCAAACAGAACAAGCTCTTTTGTGGCTAGCTCTTACGCAAGGGAACCGGGATACGCAGCAGCGTTGCCCTGGCAACGCCTCACCCACAAGCTGACATAAAAGACAGTTATTAGGCACTGGGCAGTGCTCGGATTTCCCAGAAAAACAGATCTGTATGGGGTTGAAGACGCAGTAATCTGCTGTACTGGAACGCTAACGACCACTGATATAGACATGGCGGTAAGCCGGCTGAATAGGGACTGGAGAGCCGCCGCCGCCTACAATCATTACGAGCGAGCGTGAAGCACTCGCTCGTCTTTACGTGGTATGTGGGAAAAAAATATATTTATGAGCGGCAACCCAATACGGTGGGCGCGCTTTTTGAGCTCATATCTTTGCAACCGCACGTCCGATTGACAAACGGGCTTCTTTGCTGAGTAGCCCCATCCAATCAATCCTGTTTTTGTATCAGTGCCTACTCATGTGAGTGACTACCACTGCGCGTGGCGCGTGCTGCGTGAGGGGTGTTGAAAGGAGTTTTGTCGCAAAAAACTCCGCAACGGCTGGGCGATTGTGCGGAATTCGGTGTGTGGTTGAACCCCCCACTGGCAATATTGGCACAGGTCAATCTGGTTACATTGCACGTGCGCACGTGCACACCCTGTTCTGTCCACAAACATTATACCTACAACCATCGTTGCAATACAGGACCTTATATCTCGCAAGCAATAAGTCGCATGACACGGGTCAAAAAAAATATGTGTAGAGAAACGATCCGCCCGGCGTATGAACTAATGTTGTCCGATCAGCGGCGCGTGGTAGTGCAAAGTTAATGGCTATAAAACCAAATTTCATGGTTTATGACGTCTTCACAATTAATCAGTTCTCAGCACATAGGTGGGACGTGAGGCGATGAAACAAACACCAAAGTGTAAAACCAATGTACGTCTCCAAAAAGGCATGCAACAAAATTGTGTTTTAATACAGAATTTCGCTGTCAAAATCCGCCCTTAATTTTCACATTCCGATGTATCATATTTCCTTCATTACCACCGCCGTACATCAAAACCAAAGGTGTGCTAAACGACAAAAATGATGCAGCTGTCAAGCGCAATCAAATCCATCTAATACCACCCAAATACCGTATTTTTGCCTTCAACACGAGGCTTATAATTGCAAATTAAAATAATGCTGCAAAACATACTTAGTTTCAAGTATCGATTTAGTTTCGATTATTTGCGACGGCAAAAAAACAACAACATAGCGAAAATAATTCAAAGCATGCTTTGCACAAAACGAGCTTCTCCGTTGGGCGGGTGATAAATTGGTTGCGGCATTTATTCGGGCTCGCTTTCGTCCTTCCGCCGTTTTAAGGCGACTCTTACTGCGTAGAGCACACTAAGCAACATGCGTCAGTAAGCTAACGTGGTAGGTGGTGAGCCTCAGCAGTGAACGCTGGGAATCGTGAATCGGTGACGTCTGGGTGACCCCCAGCCACAAGTTCATCAGCGTTTAAAGTCTTCAGTTATGGGTTGATTATGTTTGTATATATACTATATTTATATATAATATATTATTATATTATATATTATATATAATCGAGCCGTCGCAATGCCTCTCTCGCACTCGTCGTTGCGTCCTTTGCGGCGAGAACACTGTACACTGTACAGACACTGTAAGCTGTACACGTCACTGTACAGCTTCACAAGATTATATTTAATGCGGCCAGAATGGTCTGAAACATTGGCATAATTTTGGGCAGTGAAAAGGTTTCCCTCTTAGCTCAATAATGGACTAGTTGCAGGTAACCTAACCCCCTGTTTTTATGTAATTGATTGACGCAAATTAATTACACATTTGAACAATTGGTCAATTTAATATAAAATTCCTCTGAATTATCAGGATTTTCAAAATAATTAAAGTATATTTACGTAATTTACCATTCTGCTCGTCTGATTGGTACGTGACGCAATTTAGCAATAGTCTTCAGGCGCAATGATACCGAGTTTATTAGCCGTTCTTTGACACATTGATAATTTGTAAATAGAGGTTCACGCAAAATTTTCAGCATCACGTTAATACGCGTGAAATAAAGCACGGTGATATGGCTTATTCAAGCAGATATCGCTCAATTTGAAATCATGAACTTTACTGAAAAAACACAAACTCAAAATTGTGGAATTCTACGTTGTGACGGCGACCAAAATCAATAATCTTAAGGCCGCTCAAAAAGGCATTTTAAAACGGATTGCTACCGACACGGATCCTAAAGGATGATCTAGATCTCTTCCATAACAAGCTCTGACCCGGCAGACGCTATTTTCAGACAGCATTGAGGGCTCGGGTTGCATTTTGCAAGTACGTTCTGGACAGTGTTTCAGTGACGCGGGCAGCATCTGGATTTGAGCCCACTAACAGCTTTCACTGTGGAGGTAACAAAACGTTAAGTATAGGTGTTTAAGAAGAAATCTTCAGACCAGGAGCAACTAAAGACAGCCGTGGGAACTCAGCGCGGACCATCCCTGCCGGCAGGTAGCCGTAAGCCAGCTTGGTGAGTTGAGGTGGAGGGCAGAGCTGTGCCTCAGCCCGAAACGGAGCCTATCTCGAACATGTGCTCTAGAGGACTATTAAGATGACGCTTTGTGTTGTGAACTCTTACACAGCAATAAATTATCATGAATGTCTGAGTAGTTTGCGTGTGAACAGAAAATCAATAGGAAAGCGTTTAACCATTTATATCTTGGCCAACGGGACCATTTGGGAAATAACATGCTTTTCCATAGGGAAATGCGCAATATTATTGCTAAATGACGTCACCACATCAAGTGGCTTTATAAAATATAAACTGTTTACATGCAAATATCTCTCTGAATATTGTCTGTATGCAAAATGATGTGTATCACGTTGAATCAGCACATTTTTCTTATTATTTTTTACAACACATTCCACCAACAACCTGCAACTTGTCATTACGTCATTAATCCCAATTAAGCTTAACTTTTGTAAAAAGTTAAGTGACTTTTCTAGACAAAAATATCACCATTCGTTTTCAGGCAGACTTTACTTCATTTTTATACTACAACCAGCGTATATTTGACTTCTAGAAAGGTGAAACTTCCCTCTATTATCATATATGATATCCTCTCTATTGCAGATCAATCTCTATATATCATGATATTTTTATATTTATCATTCCCTCTATTTTATCATGACGAACATAGCGAGCAAGAGAGATATATAAATACGAAACAAAGAAACTCGCGGGATAATTACTCAAACACTCTCCCCCCTAAAAAAACGCAACAATACAATACAAAAAATGCCATTCACACACTGAACATGAACAACTTGCACGCAAAACAGATGCCCAACATACATACATATTGGCCAGAATTGCATGACACTAGGCAATCTGGAACTCCTCCCGTGGCAACCTCTGCAATTTTTTCACCACACAAGGAAAATTAAAATCGACCTCAAGATATGAACGGGGCTAATAGCCCCGTTCATAGCCGACGGTCAACTCCGACTTCCCCGAGCGGTGACAAAGTTGTTGATTTTGAGGTTGATTTTGATTTTCCTTGTGTGGTGAAAAAAAATTGCAGAAGTTGCCACGGGAGGAGTTCCAGATTGCCTAGTGTCATGTAATCATAGCCAATATGTATGTATGTTGGGCAACTGTTTTGCGTGTAAGTTGTTCATGTGAAGTGTGTGATGACACTGATTTTTATTGTTGTTGTTGTTTTGTTTTTGTTTTTTGGGGGGGGGGCGTGAGTGTTTGAGTAAATATCCCACGAGTTTCTTTATTTCATATGTACATATATCTCTTGTTCGCTATGTTCATCATGTCCACTGAAGAAGGCACAAGGCTGTAAATATATTTTGGATCATATTTAAACATTTTTAACTAATGAGCATGAGGTTTAACCTGTATTGAATACTTTTACTAATTATGCACACAATAATGTTTAATATCAATAAAAGTATTATCCAATGGATTTGAAAATAAGGAGTGACAAATTCACAGGAAAACACAGGAAAAAAGTCGGATCAGAGTTCACCATATAGGCTGGGCTGGCACATGGGCCTGGGCTGGGCCTCAACTTTAAGGAAATCACTGGGCTCCGGGTGGGCCTGGGCTGAGAATGTTGAAGTAATGCGCGCGCCGCGCAAGCCAGGCCAGAGCTTAACAATATTTTTTACCAGCAGTTTACTTCAACAGCAACACACGGGTGAGTGATATTAATTACCATTCATAGTATACAAGTACATATAATAGGATAATTACAGCAAATTTTGTGAAAATATGTATATGCTTAATCTGGATGGGTCGGACCGGGCAAGGACCTAAATATGATGAATTTGACTGGGACTGGGCTTGGTGTTCATGGGCCTGAGCTGGGCTGGGCCCAGGGTTGGTGGCCCAATGTAAACTACGGGACCGTTCCAGCGCCCTCAACCGAAATAGGTTTTCATCCCCCCCCCCCCAGTTGAGGCGCAGTGGAGTTGAGCACGGAAACGGACGGTAGATATTTCCAATGTAAGCAACATCGACAACGCGCCACTAATGCGCACAAGTGCGCCGGAACTGTCGTCACGTAACGTAAACTTTCCTCCACCGGCCTCAACCACTCGGCGAGCGGTTGAGCTTTTGCTCAACCGGTTGAGGTTGGTGGAGAATCAACCAATTTTAGTTGAGGCGCGGGAACGACCGGTGGGGAAAATTGAGCCTCAACCGGATTAGGTTGAGGGCGCTGGAACAGCCCCTATGGTCAAGACTCACGTTTACGTCTTTCTTCCCCGGCAGAACGTCGTCCGGTTTGCCTTTGTCAATGATCTTCTTGTGCTGCTTCATCTCACAGAACTTCTCCTTCTCCGCTTCCTCCGACTTGGCTTCTTCTTTCGCACCCTGCAAACGAAACAACGTGAATACAGCTCAATGCACGCCCTTAACCCGCGAGTTACTGGGGGGGGGGGGCTATTTATAGCCCCCTCCCGTTATTTTGCAATATCTGCTAAACCAACAGCGTTATCGTCTCCAAACTTTCAGTACCTTGTCGCACATCAATTTTACATATGTTGGCTGAAAGAAAAAGGCTATGATAGGTCAACCGGAATTGACATTAGAGTGACGTCATGTTCTGCGTTTTTTAACCCTCGCCCTGGTGGGGGGTCATTTTGACCCCCCCCTGAGGTTTTTCCGGAATAGCGGAAAAACGGCGGCGCAGCGCCGCCAAATTTTGCATAGCTGTTTTAACATTAATTGCCCACACTTTGTCAAAAATTTGACTTCAGGTCATCCGAGGTCAGGTCACTAGGTCACTAGGTCACTTTAAGTGACCTTATCTTCCAAAATAATTGTGATCGTGCCAAAGCCACAGTTTTTGTCCGAAAGATTTGAAACTTGCAGGATTTCATAAGATGATAAGTACCTACAATTGGTATATCTCGGATTTTTTTGCATCGGTGACCTAAGGTCAGGTCAATTTTCTGACCTCCCCATTATAAGTGAACGGGAAAGTAAACAAATGTTTCTTTTTCAGAAAATATGCGTTGGATCAGGCTAATTCTTTCAGAATCATGTTATTTTAGCTCATTCTGGATGATCAAGGTGCAATTGTTGCTCAGTCATCTCTACAAGGTCATTTGAGGTCATCTGAAGTCATCAGCAATTATTTTCTCATTACTCTTGATATAATAAAGATAAAGACGAGCAGATGACACCACTGTGTTCATCTAGTCTTGCCGCGTCGCCCCATATGCAACATGACCTACCTTGGTCACCAAATGACCTTCAACTGAGGCCAAATTTTGAAATTGACCTTACCAGGTCACCAAGCATATGCTTCAAAGCTCCTCGACGAGAAAAACACAATGGTGTTAAAATCATTGCTCTATCATTTATAGACAAACAAGTTATTCAGGAAAACAAAATCTATCAAAAACTGCATTTTTAACCTTTGATGAGCTCTGGAGCCTAAACTATTGATCTGAGCTCAATTGTGAGGACGATAGCAAATTTAAATTTAGCGATAGCAAATTTAGCGATAGCAAATTTAATGAGCTTTCGATTGCATTTTCCGTTTGTTCCCAGCTATCATAGTTAACTAGATATACGGGGGTTGTTCGAAGCTAAGTCCAAAAACTGTGAAATTTGACCTTTGATGACCTCTGGCGACCTCAATATTGACCTTAGCTAAAAATAGTATCTGTAACTTCGAATGTACATGTTGAGAGCTGCTTTCGGACGTTTTTTTTCAGTATATATAAACAACGGGTACAGTCAGATGGCAGCAGCTCTACATCGGCATATCTGGCGCTTTTGAGACATGCGTATATTACTTACTGTATTGTTTTCTTCAAATGACGTCATATTACATTTAGTATGCTTTAGTTATTATTTTAAAGTAATTTGTTAAAATATGTCTTATAAAAATACATTCTAATAAAATTGTTAATAATAATTGTGATAATTTAGGCATCAGAATTACCAGAGTGGCTTTTTTTCTTCAAATGACGTCATATCGTGCGTTACTCAGCAGAAGCCACTAAATTTGAAACGTTCTAAAATTCGCCGAATCGGCTTTTTCAAAATAACTTTTGATATATCCACTATATAGCTAAACCGATTTGACTATTGTGTTTTTTCTCGTCAAGACACACCAAAAAATATAAATAGTGTACAAGTTAGGTCATATCCAAAAATTGACCCAGCCTGAGGTCAGGTCAAGGTCAAATTTTATATGAGCCGATTTTTATCGACAACGCCCAATACATTGGTGAAAAACCGCATCCGCTCTATTTTTGAATTTTGTGAACGAGTTATTGCAGAAAAACCCATACTTTGACCTGGGGTCACCTGAGTTCACCTAGTAAGAGGTCAAAGAACAGAAAGGTGACATAGGGCCTTGCATTTGGCACAGGAGTGGTGATTCCGGTGAATACAAGTCAAATTTAGCTATTTCCTACGAATTTATGCGTGTTTTAGTTTTCGCCCATTTACTTATAATGGGGAGGTCACGAAACCTACCTGACCTTAGGTCACCGGTATGAAAAATTTGAGATATACACATTGTAGGTACTCATCACTGGATAATCTACTGGGAGTTTTTAACTGTTCGATTTATAATTTTGGCTGTGGCACGACCGCAAACATGTTTGGAGTTTGGGGTCACTTGACTTGACCTGGTGACCAGACCTGGAAAGACACGAGGTCGAGAGTTCCACAGTATGTGTGTCATTAGTTTCTTAACAGCTGTGCCAAATTTAGTAACGCTGCGTGCCGTCCTTTTTCTGCTATTAATTAAAAACCTCGGTGGGAGGGTGGCGGAAATCAACCTCCGTGAGTATGCGTTCTAGGGAAATACCCTTTCACATAAGACCATATTTAACATGTTTCCATGCAAGCCAAAGGCAAAGTGGACCCTGTTTATCGATAGACAAGGGATGTGGCTTTCGTATGGTTTGCTTAACTTTTTTTCGTATCGCCTCTAACTCATCGTTTAATCGAGTTTGAATTTTTCCCGAAATTACTGTACCTCCCATAGTAGCACTAGTGAAGGGAGAACAAATTAAATTTCACGCTCGGGTGACGTCACCAGAGCGTGATGCTACCAATGACCTTGAATGGGATCCGTTTTTTCCGCGTCTTTCTATCCCTTTTAGTTTTCGAGTTAGAGGGGTTCATTTTGACCCCCTCCCCCACCATGGCGAAGTTGTCTCGGAGGCCCACCAGGGCGCGGGTTAATGCAAAATAAGGGTTTACGGAAAACGCTGTCAAAAGTATACCTTTTCAGATAGATCCAATTATCATACACAAAATAACATATTAATAGACTTTGGCTATCGAACTGCTATCTCGGATTTGCGAAATTTTCGCAAATTCAAAATTTTGAGAAATCAAAATACATTATTTTGTACAAAATTTTCAAAAAATATCAGAACTTTCACAAAACCGGAAAATATGTAACTGACACGAGTCCAATGGATATGTGTAGCAAGTTTGAAGTCGATATCTTAAAAAATGACTGACTTGCGAACTTTCAAAGACAAAATTCGACCACCTCTACAGCGTCAGCATTACCATGCTGAGAAATTATCAGAACTTTATATATATATATACTTTATATACGATAATTGCATTTCCGTTTCTTGCCTTTTCCTTCAATTTATAAGGAACAAACAATATTCTAAGGCAATTTTTCGCGTTCTAGTCGAAAAACGAACCCATAAACATGTGCTAAAACTCCTAACGACCGTAATCTGCAGTTTGACCTCGTGACCTCGGATGACCTTGACCTGACTTGAGGTCATCAACAGTTAAGAATCGTGCTTAGTTATCATCCATATTAAAGGGAATGTTTCACATTAACATAAGATTTGAGTTGAGATGGCCAAGTTGTTGGAATTC
>VOPJ01006245.1:0-28119 GCA_014673585.1 Semibalanus balanoides
TGCAGAGACAACTCACCCTTGACTAGTGGAAAAGTGCCTGCTAATGGGTTCCTTATCACACTCCAAATTTGAACACAATTAGCCCAGCCGTTGCGGAGTTTTTGCGACAACACACCTTTCAACACCCCTCGCGCGGCACGCGCCACGAGCAGTGGTAGTTACCCACATGAGTCGGCAATAGTGAAAAACAGGATTGGTTAGATGGGGCTACTCAGCAAAAAGCCCGTTCGTCAATCGAATGTGCGTTTGCAAAGATATGAGCTTCTCAAGCATCGCCACGGGTCGGGTCGGGCCGCTAATATTCATAATTTTACCATATACCAGTAAAGCTCCGTAGTTGGCGATGAACGAGCGAGCGCGAAGGAAATGTATGGTGAATTTCAACTCAACCTGGCAAGGAGTTTCTGAGATACAAAAAAGGTGCGCACGTGCAGAGAACGTGCACGTGCATCCCTGACTTGTGGAAAAGTGGTGGCTAAGAAGTCCCAAGCCACACATCAAATTTGAACACAATCGGCTCAGCCGCTCCTGAGATATATAATAGAGGTGTGCACGTGCGCACGTGCAGAGGCACCCCACCCCTGACTTGTGTAAAAGCGGCGGCTGAGGGCTTCCTTACCACGCACCAAATTCGAACACCAATCAGCCCAGCCGTCGGAGTTGTTTGTGACAAAGATACCGTTTCAACCACCCCTCACGCGGCACCGCACCACGCACCTGCAGTCACCCACATGAGTAGGAAATCTGGTAGAAAAACATGATTGATTGAGTTGGCTGCTCAGCAAATAAGATCGCGTGTCAATCGGACGTGCGGATGCAGCTTCTCAAAAGCGTCGCCACGGGTTGGGTCGGGTTGGGTTGGGCCGCTCATATTTATACTACGTAAAGACGAGCGAGCGCGAAGCGCTCGCTCTTAACCACGGAAAGACGAGCTAGTGCTTCGCGCTCGCTCGTAATTAGTTCATTTGGTCTCGCACCATTTATTTTCCCCAGACTTCCGTTGTCACCACATTTTGGAGCAATATGGCGCACATATAAATTAATATCGTCATCAATGGGGTAGGAGACAATTCAGTAAGGTATCAATTTTTGGGGGTTCATAAAAACGAGGATATTTTTCATCATGTCAATTTAAACAAAGAATTTCACAAATCTCAATTGAGTTAAGAAATGATTTAAACAAAATCAATTGATTTCATGTCCTTGTAGTTGTAACGTAACGAAAATAAAAAATATCGAAAATGACCCTGATGCGACATCTTCTGCGCGGCGGTAAATACGATATTCTCTATATCTCTTAACAATATCTCTAATCGTTATTATATCTCTAATATACATCTAATATATATGATATATCTAATATATCTATACTCGTTATTCTCTATCTCTATAGAGTTTAGTGGTTATTCCACTATGCAGACTAATAAAGTTAGAGGATGCGGCACGTGAGCTTCGAAACAGGGCACTCCTTTCGGGGAATCGGCATTAACTCGCTTCGAAACTGTTTCATGTCGTCACGGAGAATAGATGTACAGGAGTCGCCACTCCGACGGTTTTGGCGGCAGACGCTTTTGGCTTGGCTTATACAGAAGCCAGACAGAAAAATAAAACAGCGATTAGCTGGATGCTAGATGCTATTCGATCAGCCAGAGGCTATTTAAAATAGCATATATTGATATTTAAATAAACATAAAAGTGAGTCAACATCACATTTTAACGTATGAATGAGTCCCATAGGGTCCCGGCCTGGAACGGGCGGCCGGGAGGCTTTTCCTGGCTGAAAGCGTAGTCGCCCTCAGCAATGGTGAAACCCGGCGAGTGCGCCTCTTCGTACATCTATAATCCGTTATGTCGTCACGAAAATTACATCAAGAATGTAAAAAAACCAACAAAAACGACATGCTAAGACGAAGTTTCTTGACAGAATGGTGGTCAAGACTGTGTAGTAAGAAGTATAATCGAAAAATCTATAAATACACCGTATTTTAAAGCGCGACACACGGATCACTGTCCCCCAACACACATCGTTATTGTAGCTGCATATGGCATCACTTTATTACTCATAACTTTACGGTTAACTGGCCTGGCAGGAACCAGTTTCACCAAACAGTGTATTAAATGAAGAACCCCGAAATACTCTGCTCCTATTGTTTTGCAGTTCAATCTACTACATGTATCAATGGAACATGGCAATCGTTCTTCTTGTCACATGTCGCAAGCAAAACAAATAACAAATGTATGTCAAATCAAGCTATCAACCATGAGAGCGCAGGCGCATGCCTAAGCAACTCCAGGAGTACGGCGGCGCATCTATGTCAAAGATTGTTACAAGCGGGTCACAGTCCTAAAACCATCGCCAATGTACTGCGGCACAGGCTACCAGTCACAGTTTTACGTCACGTATAAGCCTACGCCCTCATTGTGTTCGTAATCGCTTCTGCTGCATGCGTTGACACTTAATTTACAATTAGAAGAATGTTATCAACTCCAACAGAATGTGAAATCGGTTGATAGGTTTGAGTCTATGAATAAATCAAATCAATCACTGGCGGATCCAGGGGGCGGGGCATCAGGGGCAAATGCCCCCCGACAGGAATCTGGGGGGAGGGGGATTCAATAAAAGGATGCCCCGCCCGCGCGTTTCCTGTACTGAAAGTGACAAATTTATCTTAGGAGAATACTGGGAAAGTTACAAAATTCGGGGAAGACGGGAAATAAATATTTATCGTAAAAATGGCCTTTGCAGCAGTCAAAATCCTGTTATCCCCAGTCAAGAACTGGAGGAAAAAATCGCGACGCTTCGCGGCAAGACGCAATGTTTGCAATTGCTTATGCAAATAAGGAAAATTTACAAATTAATTTCTTTAAGTGTTTGGCAGAGACTCTCCTTGACGGTAATTACTGACCCCCGCCCCATGGGGCCCACTCCGTTCATGGAATGTTAACTTTCAAGCATGCTACAACCTTGCCTGCCGAGTTCCGAAAAAGGCGACGCGAACGCCAGGACGCGGACATCAGCACCCGGAAGCTGATCCAGCGGTGCCCAACTTGTTGGACCGAAGAGCTAATAGTGGGGACCAGACCAGGACCATCTCCCCACGTCATCTCCCACCAGGCTCTTCCAGATCCACAGGAACCATTTATATATGCGGAAAAGCATTTCTGCTTCAGTCTTCGTGCCTTCAAACCATTTGCAATATTACCGGTTGCTTGTTACAGTCTGGTACATATGTATAGGTACAGTTTTTATTGCGATATATACATATACTATTGAGTGGTGACTGCCACCGGTCATCGTGATTTACTATCCGGAGGCTAATTAGGTATATGAAAAACTACCTTCATTTCCATATTTTTTATCATACCGAGCTGTGAAACCAGGACAGGATTACCTGAGGCTTGGCTCCAACTAGGTCTGGTTCCAATATGAAAATATCGTTTTTCACAACCTAGAATTAACATTTTCACGCCGTTTCGCGGCTATCGCATTTCAGTGATGTTGTTTCCCGAAAATATTTTTCCCGAAAAAAGTGCATTTTTCAGATCGAATGCCAAAATGATGTGACCGGCACAAACCTGCAGATAATAAAATATAGGGTACCTTTTTGCCAAAATTAGATGCTCCCACGGAGAGAGTCTGGATCCACCAGTGAAATCAATTATATTTATATTCGAAAGGATGAGAATGAATGCTACAGAAACCCCAAATATGGAGCAGCCCCCACATTGCATTTATATTTTAGACCAACAAACTTACACTTACCGATGTTTTTACATGCACAAACGGCTTACAGTGTCATGAACCAAGTGGGGCTTGCCACAGATACAATGTTAATTATGAAAGGTCACCCACTTCTTACAGCATGTACTATTCGATACATGGCATTAATTATAGCGTCTGTCAGTGACGCCTTCAATGAAACGACAGCCGGCGTTGCATTGCCGACGCCCCTGACCTGGATCTTACGCCACTAAACACAAAGCCGATCGACAACGGTCGGTGGCGTTTTTGCTTGCTTCTTTTTTGCACGCTGCTCACTAACACAAAACCTGGTCACCGATTGAACCCTATTAGTGCCAGGTGTGTGTGGGAGATATATTTCATATTTTCCACCCCTCGTGCTTTTCGGAGATATCTCCGGAACGGATGGGAATAGGCTCATGCAGTTTCGCGACCTTTCCTGGAAGCGTTTTTCACATGAAAGTCATGAAGAGTCACAATTTTGAGTTCCTTATCTGAACAGAAGTGGTTCCAGGGCGATATGCCAGCGATTGCGGCGCGATAAACAGTTAGTTGAGAATGATATATGCACATATGAGGCCAGGAGAGGGAATGCAATCGTTTTTTGGCAGAGTTACGGTCAGGAATCGAAAAGGGGTCACATATTATTGCAAGGAAACTGAGATGCATGGGCCGACAATCATATAGAATACTGCAGTTTTCTGATGAAACACGCTCCAGAGGGTACTCTATGAAACATTATAGGATAATAGGCGAGTCCCGGTAGGGTACAAAGGGTGTGGGGGTGGGGTGGGGGCATCTAATCGTCCAATGTGAATTGAAGTTGCAAGTGAAATAGTCACAGTTGACTAGAAGTATTATAATAGTGAGAAATATACCTATCAAAAGGTAATGTGTCTCCCCAATTTGGATCCTGGATACGCCTTTGATGAAATACAAAATTGAAAATGAAACTATCTAATATCAGTTTCTTATTTATATTGCTTGGTGGCAGCTTAGCTGCGGTTAATATTTTATATATTTTGCCTCCCCTTCTCACTAACAGCTGGCACTGCCTAATGGCGAAAATATGCTTTATAACTGTTTTGTATGTTAAAATACCGGAATATTGCATTTATCCAACTGAGCCATCATAAACGGTTGTATTGCGCATTTACTTCACCCCATATCGGTGCAAATAGCAAGAGGGAAACAACTGAAGTCGGGAATGCATTGATATTATAACCAATCTGACGAACCGAGCGGAGGGGCTACACCGTCTGCTCTGTTACATCACTAGCATCAGACTGAATAACGCAAGAAAAAGTGGAAATCCAGGATCGGTGGTATGCTTAAATAAATTACACAAGCAAGCCGAAGCGCGCAGCGATCCTCTCTAGAATACCGGATTTTTCTCGCATATAAACGGCACCTCGGCCCGGCCGGCCCGGCCCGAACCATAACGCTTTTTCAAGGAGCAATATAAATCTTTTCGAATTCCCGATAATCCGACTTGGCAGACAGGAGGTCTTCGCCAGCTGAGTAGACCCCATGCAATGACATTATGATTATTGACATGTTTGTCTCACGTGATATTTGTCAGCCATGGCGCGCTGACCACGTGCCGCGTCAGGTTCAAGCAAATATTATCGCTGCTAGCTGAGAAAACGACTGGACCAGGACTTATTAAGCTTGAAATCCCTAATGCGTAAAATATGAGACCACACCCATCTGGCAATGGTTCAGGTCAACTTCTGGTAAAGCTGCACGGGCGCCACGTGCACCCGTTTCCGTCCTCGAAATTACCTACAAACCAGTAAGACGCCGTAGTTGGCGATGAGCTAGCAAGCGCGGAGGAAATGTAATGGTGAATTTCAACTCGAATCGGGCAAGTAGTTTCTGAGATACAAAAAGGTGTGCAAGTGCAGAGGCACCCATTCCTGACTTGTTAAAAAGTGGCGTCTGAAGAAGTACCCTAACCACACACCAAATTTGAACACAATCATCTCAGCTGTTCCTGAGATATATAATAGGGGTGTGCACGTGCGTACTTGCAGAGCCACCCCACCCCTGACTTGTGGAAAGGCGGCGGCTGAGAGGTCTCTAACCACTCACCAAATTCCGAACACAAATCGGTTCAGCCATTCCTGAGATATAGAATAGAGGTGTGCACGTGCGCACGTGCAACTGCAGAGGCACCCTACCCTTGACTTGTAGAAACCCGGCGACTGAGGGGTCCCAAGCCACACACCGAATTCGAACACAATCGGTTCAGCCGTTCCTGAGATATAGAATAAAGCGGCGGCTGAGGGGTTCATATAACCGCACACCAAATTCGAACTCAGTCATGAATCAGCCCAGCCGTTGCGGAGTTTTTGCTACAAAACACCTTTCAACACCTCTCACGCGTCACGCACCACGCGCAGTAGCAGTCACCCACATGAGTCGGCACTGGTAAAAAACAGGATTGGTTGGATGGGGCTACTTAGCAAAAAGCCCGTTTGTCAATCGGACGTGCGTTTGCAAAGCTATAAGCTTCTCAAAGGCGTCGCCACGGGCTGGGTTGGGATGAGTTGGGTTGGGTTGGGTTGGGCCGCTCATAAACAGTAAAGCGCCGTAGTTGGAGATGAACGAGCGAGCGCGAAGGAAATGTATGGTGAATCTCAACTCAACCGGGCAAGTAGCTTCTGAGATACAAAAAAGCTTGGCACGTACTCACGTGCAGAGACACCTACCCCTGACTTGTGGAAAGGCAGCGGCTGGGGGGGGGGGGGTCACTAACCACACACCAAATTCCAATACAATTGGTTCAGCCGTTTCTGAGATATATAATAAAGGTGTGCACGTGCGTTCTAAGGTGTCCCAAAAAACAAATTTTTGTCCGTGCAAGCTGTCCACCCAAAACGGGGTGCTCCTTTACACCAAAAATATGCTGACCAAGTTCTGTCCCCCTCCTTTGAGTTTTGGTCCCCCGGGCCTTTAAAAGTCCCCTATGTAAAAGGTCAAAAATCAAAATCGTCGCACAGACCTCGGCGTGTGCTCATTTAAGAGCTCTTGTTGAGTGAAAGGCACTCATGAAAAGCAAAACGCTCTACCTGTAATAGTTTTCGTTTTATGGGACATAAACCTCTACCAAAACCAAGCTTTAGTGTATTGTACCCTTAAACGTGCTTTTAGTAAAGGTTTATGTCTCATAAAACGAAAACTATTAAAGGTAGGGCGATTTTCGTCTCAAGTGCATTCTACTCAACAGGAGCTTTCAAATGAGCACACGCCGAGGTCTGTGCGACGATTTTCATTTTTGACCTTTTGCATAGGGGTCACTGACTTTTAAAGGCCGGGGGACCAAAACTCAAAGGAGGGGGACAAAACTTGGTCAGCATATTTTTTGTGTAAAGAAGCTCCCCGTTTTGGGTGGACAGCTTGCACGGACAAAAAGCTTTTTAGACACCCTAGTGCGCACGTGCATGAGCACACTACTATTAGCCGTTTTCACGAATTATTTATTTTTTCCCGGTAGTACCCAGTAGTACCCGGTAATATTTCATGCGTTTTGTGTAATTGAGTCTAGGAACACGGCTTTTCCCGGATATTTTTGGTATCAATTGAACTTTTATGAATGATAAGTTTTCCATTGACACAAAAAAAATCCGGGAAAAGCCGTGTTCTTAAACTCAATTACCCAAAGCGCACGAAATATTTCCGGTTTCTACCGGGTACTAACGGAATTATATTTATCCGGTAGTACCCTGTAGTACCCGGAAATATTTCATGCATTTTTGGTTATTGGGTCTAAGTACACGGCTTTTCCCGGATACTTTTGGTATCAATTCAAACTTTATGAACTACAAAGTTGCAATTGACAACAAAAAAAAAAAAATCGCGGGAAAAAGCGTGTTTTTTCTTAAACTCATAACCCAAAGCGCACGAAATATTATCGGGTACTACGAATACACCGGGTAAAAATAAATTATTCGTGAAAAACGACTATTGGTCTTGTGGAAAGGAACGGCGGCTGAGGGGTCCCAAGCCACACACCGATTCGAAACAACAATCGTTCAGCCGTTCCTGAAGGATATAGAATAGAGGTGTGCACCCGTGCGCACGTGCAGAGGCACCTTATCCTTGACTAGTGGAAAAGCGACGGCTGAGGGGTCCATATAACCACACACCAAATTCGAACACAATCAGCCCAGCCGTTGCGGAGTTTTTGCGACAAAATACCTTTCGACACCTCTCACGCGGCACGCACAACCAGGGGGCTCACTCCGGCACCTTCAGCATTACCAGCGAGGGTCCAGCAAATACCAGCCTCTGATTGGTCGTGACGTCACGTGACATGTGACGTCAGGTGCTCACAGGTTTTGGTAGCCGGCATGGCCAGCGTGTTAAATCGCAATGGTATCAACCCATCTAACTCCAAAACTAAAAAGGCTAACAAGACGCAAAGAACAGTGTTCGGGAGCTCTCTTGGAGTTCATTCAAAGTTACTTGGTCATTATTTGACTCAGGTCAATATTGAGGTCACCACAGGTCATCAAAAATTACATTTTCAAAGTAAAGGACTTTGCTCTAGAAACTCCCAAATATCTCGGGAAATATGAGAATGAGAATGAGAAAAAAATATCAAGCGAAAAAAAAAACAATCGAAAGCTCATGAAAATTAAAATCGACTTTTTCTTTTGATATTTAAGCTCAGGTTCATGGCTTAGGCCCCAGAGGTCACCAAATGTCAGGAGGATATTTTTTCAAAACGTTTGTCATTAATAACTTTTAATTGGTTAGACATATAGCAGAAATTTAAACACCATCGTGTTTTTCTCGTCAAGGCCCTTTTGAAGTAACATATTAATGGTGACCTGGTAAGTTCAACTTCAAAATTTGACCTCAGGTCAAGGTCATTTGGTGACCCAAGTAGGTCATGCTGCATATATGCAGCATGACCTACCCATACCCACCCATATATGGGGCGACGTGACTCGACGAGACAAACACAATGGTGTCACTTGCTCACCTATATTTTTATTCTACCAAGAGTTATTGGCAAAAGGGTGCTGGTGACCTGAGATGACCTCAACCGACCTTACATAATTCACTGAGCAATAATTGCACCTGGGTCATTACAAATGAGCTAAAATAACATGATTCTGAAATAATGGACTGAATCCAAAACATGTTCTATGAAAAGGAAGTATTCATATATTTTTCATGAAACGTAACTTTGATGACCTCTGGTGACCTCAATATTGACCTGAGCTAAAAAATATATGAATGACTTCGAATGGCCTTGTAAAGAACTTTTGAACGTTGTGTTCTGCGTCTCGCTGGCCTTTTTTGTTTTCGAGTTAGAGGGGGTGATACCAATGAGATTTAACACGCTGGCCATGCCGGCTACCAAAACCTGTGAGCACCTGACGTCACATGACGTCACGTGGACCGTCCATGACCAATCAGGGCTTGATACCTGTTTTTTGGCCGGAATGGCCCTAACCTTGTTGGATAGAGCCTTGCGCGCAAAACGCTCAGTGGTAGTCACCCACATGAGCCGGCACTGATAAAAACATGATTGTATGGATGGGGCTACTCAGCAAAGAAGCCTGTTTGTCAATCGAACGTGCGGTTGCAAAGATTTAAGCTTCTTTAAAGTGTCGTCATGGGTCGGGTCGGGGTGGGTTGGGCCGCTCATAATCATATTTTTATCAATTATCATATACCACGTAAAGACAAGCGAGCGCTTCGCGCTCGCTCGTAATCGGATTTTCCCATATATCGCGTAAAGACGGGCGAGCGCTTCGCGCTTGCTTGTAAACATCGTTACAATACCGGTCATAAATCTCGGCAACCAAAAATCGCAAAAACACCTGTCAAACACAGATGTGTAGAGACACGATCCGCCCGGCGTATGCACTGTGTCGATCAGCGGCGCGTGGTACGTGCAAAGTTACTGGCTATGCAAGTGCAAATTCATGGCTTATGATGTCTCCACGATGTAAATCAGTACTCGACACCTATGGGACGTAAAGCGATGAAATAAACACCAATGTGTAGACCAATGTACTACCGTCTCTAAAATGCATGTGAAAGTGTATGTTTTAATGCAATATTTTGCTGTTAAAATCCTCCTGTAATATACACATTGTCAATTTTATCATACCTCCTTCGTTACACCACCGTAGCGTCAAAACCAAAGGGTGCTAATCGATAAAAATGATGCAGCTGTAAGGCGCAATCAAATGCATGTAATACCCACCCAAAATGTATTTTTGCCTACAGACAAGAAGCTTATAATTGCAAATGTAAAATAACGCTGCAAAACCTATTTAGTTTAAAGTATCGATTTAGTTCGGATCAATTTGCGACGGCAAAACAGGCACAAAGCGAAAACAATTCAAAAGGCATGCTTCGCACAAGAACGAACCTTCCGTTGGGCGGATCAGAAATTTACGCGGGTTTATTGGGGCTCGCTCATCCTTTGCCGCTCAAGGCGCTCGACTGGTATATACATGTATACCATATGCTGTCATATGTATATACATATACATATATTACATATGTATTCTTGGTGCCCTTGATAATTTTGTGCATAAAACACGCAGCAAATTATCGTATGCTAGCTATTGTCACTGTTGGGTATTCAGCTGCTAAATGAGATGATTTTAAGATAATTCCTTGCTCTTTAATTATACGAGTCTCATTACAGGCTGTGGCTGTGCTCAGCGGTGCAATACGAGAAGTGCCAAATAAGCTCACAATTAAAACGCATCAGCATTTATAACGCAGTAACGCAAATCACAAAAGAGATGACTTACGAAAAGTATCAACGTCAACGGATACAATTATTGTATTTGTATGTATTTATGAATCATCTTAAAGGGACTGTCCCACCTTCAAAAATGTGTCAAATGTACGTCGTGGTGGTGAAAAATAGAAGGATGGGCTGAACACGGATTATGACATTTGTTTCTCAGCAACAGTGCTCAATTTTCATAACAGATCAGTTTTAATATTTGGGCTGAAAGACGTCATATGAAGGAATTTTTTGGGAAAAAAGAACCTTCACGCCTGTTATAAAAGTAGGACTAGTGTATCGGGCCTAATGGTATGGCCAAAGTAAAACAAGTCGCTGTAATCAACATTTAGGCAAAGAGCGACTACGACACGGCTCACGCGCCACCATTCAAATACATTGGACTGGATGTTACAGATTTGCAAAAGAACTCGAATTTCTCTGTGATTCCGACCTCAGTGGTTGTTTTAGACTTATACCATACATTAAGTTCAATGCCAAAGCACGCAAAATGGCTATCTCAACTCAAATCTTATGTTAAGGTGGGAACAGTCCCTAACCTCGCCGCTGGTGGGGGAGCATTCTGAACCTCCCTGAGGTTTTCCAGAATAGCGAGAAAACGGCAAGGCCGTTAGCGCTGCAAATGATTTGTAAGAGCTGTGTGATACATCATTGCCCACACTTTGTCAAATTTCATTTCCAGGTCATTCTAAGGCTAGGTCACCAGTCACTTTAAGTGACCTGCCTTCCACAATTTTTGCGATCTGCAAAACCGCTGTTTTTTGTCCGGAATGAATTTTGAAACTCGCAAGGATTTAATAAGATCGTAAGTACCTACAATTAATGTATCTCGGATTTCTTGCATCGGTGACCTAAGGTCAGGTCAGTTTTCTGACCTCCCATTATAAGTGAACGGGAAAATAAACAAATGATTCCTTTTCAGAAAATATGCGTTTGATCAGGCTAATTCTTTCAGAATCATCTTATTTTAGCTCATGCTGGATGATCAAGTTGCAATTGCTGCTTAGTGATCTCTACAAGGTCATCTGAGGTCATCAGCAATTATTTGTTAATAACCCTTGATAGAAGAGAGAATAGAGATGGAGACGAAGGGTTGAAACTCCTGTATTCTTCTCGTATGTTCGCATCCCCCCATATGCAACATGACCTACTCAGGTCAACAAATGACCTTGACAAGAGGTAAAATTTCTATTACTCTTTTGTTTGTTCCTAGCTATCATAGTTTACGAGATACACGGGGTTGTTCAAAGCGAAGTCCAAAAAATGCCAAATTTGACCTTTGATGACCTCTGGCGACCTCAATATTTATATTAGCTAAAAATGCTCCGTGTAACATCGAACGTACATGTTGAGAGCTTTCGAAAGCTTTTTTCCGCGTCTTTTCATCCATAAGTTTTCGAGTTAGATTTTGACTCCCCCCCACCCACCATGGCGAAGTTGTCTCGGAGGCCCACCAGGGCGCGAGTTATAAAAGGATATAATCTGACACTTAGTAAAGAAGGTACGATAGGAATATACTTTTTACATAAGCATATTACGTCACAAATACTGAGTCCACGTTTTGTACTCGTATTATTGAAAAGATTGTTGTTCCCCAGGCTGGAAAAATCTGATAGTTCACGACCGGTTTCAATGAATCACACCATCGTTAGTGTCTTCGTTTAAGGAGTAGGGCAAGCTGGACAATATATGAGATACAATAAATACACAGATATTGCTCCTGTGCATAATACCTTGTTTTAGGTATGCGATTTTTGCAATGTATTACGAGTATGTATTGTACTATTGCTACTTATAACAACATTTATAATTTGAAAGCATCTAAAGTCTTTTCAATATTCTACAGTTATGTTCTATATTAAATGCATCTGCAACGTGACTCCAGGAAATGCACATCGAGATGATACATCAGGAAGCCTGACTTCCAAGACATTCTTCTGTCAAAGATGCATTGTTCCAAAGACAGAGATGACATAGATGGGAGGACGGCGAATAAGACCTCCATCATCCTGCAGTCGTGAGCTCCTATAACCTTTAATCTATATAGGCATATAGTTAGTCTGAGAACCATCCATCATGGCCAACAACACAATACTGAACCTCCACTATTCTGCCCTGCCCGTTTCTCGTTCGGTTTTCACCGTTTCCTGAGGTCTCATGATCTACCCAGGGATGGGAGTGTTGCAGCGAATACCTTCTCAGATTTCTTGCAATAGTTTTTTCGCTACCAGCCCGCAATTGTCTAAAACGTAGCTTCTGACTTTCGACTAATGCTTCCGAGATGAGGAACGATAGTGTATTCGGGCCGGTTCAAGGCGCAGATGATTTTACTTATACATGCCCATTGCCCAGCCTTCACATGTTATACGTGTCCGAGAGTTTTTCGAAGTCATAGCTGGTACCGTACGAGACCACCGCATGCACTAGATAGCTGCGTTAAAGTCACCCAGCAACAGCAACAGCAGAAAAACTGGCCTGCATTGACGACGCAGGTACATAAGGCTGATCTGGGTCGGCAGTAGACGTCAGTTGTCTCTTGTCTGCGCTCAGTTGACATCGGTCTCCTCTCGTCAGCTACCTAGTCCAGCCCACAGCAAGGTACGTCCACTGAGTCATCTCGCTGTTTAGTGTCCGCGCCCCTCTGAAGGCGGGCTCACGCCGGACGGCGCCCCTCCGAAGAAGGGTTCACACCAGACGCGTTTTGACGCAGACGCATGGATCTGCGGCGAAAAACACACACGCATGCGTAAAATGTAGCATCGCTATCCGTTGTTTTCGGTGTAAAAGGGCTACTCGAGCTGCCATCTTCTAATCTGCCCGACGCAGATGTCTGCGTTCGTTCTTTCTGACCGCATGCGTATGCATTTTGCGCCGCCGACTGCGTCAAATCGCTTCCGAGTGAATCCGCCTTCAGATTTGTGCGTGCGATCCTTCGCGTGCGATCCAGTCTGTGCCAGCAGTCAGCAGCATCGGACTGCCGTGTTGTGCAGCTGACGACATTCCTGCACCAGACCACAACTACTCCATGTCCATAACCGTTAGCGATACACGTGCTGCGGCAGCCCGATGTGATGTGGTAATGGACAGACGTTAGCAATAAAACTGTTGGGTTCAACCCAGCCACCCGGGCCATTTCCTGCCATATAATTTGCCGGTGTCACGCTGTCCTGAACTGTAAATGGAAATCCACGACATGACACACCACGAAAGTATTTTTCCTGCGTGCCGGTTCTGAGTACCAGTAGTATTTTTGGAGCTACTGATATTTGTATTGCTGGTTTCCGATCAGACTTCCTGCATAGCTTCGCTCCGGAATGTAAACACGTGGTAAACTGCCAAAAATTATGCATTTTACCCAGAAATAGGACCAATTTCTTATGTCATCGCGAACTGCTTTTCAGTCACTACTTGTAAATCATGATCAGCTGCTATCGGCTACACTACCCGATATGGACATCTGATTCGACAGGCCTTAACCGAATTACTAAAATACCACTCAAGTAAAACTAAAACCCATATCCTCATGTCCAATTTCCGTCTCCGCGTGTGAATCAAAATGTCTTACAACATTTGCATCACAACCAAGTTGACAACAAAAATGTCCCTTCTCTCCCTTCTCACAATAGATGACACCGCTTCAGGCCACGGTTGTCGGTCTGACGCTCGTCTGCCTGGCTCCGGCCGGTGGTCAGTACGGCTCGTCACGGCTGGGCGGCTACGGGGCTCTCAGTTACGGCTACGGCAGCGGCGGCGGCGGTGGATATGGCGGAGGTAGCAGCGGTGGATATGGCGGCGGCAGCAGAGTCGGATATGGCGGTGGCGGCGGATATGGTGGAGGCGGAGGCGGATATGGCGTACGCAGCAGTGGAGGAGGCGGCAGAGGCGGCTACAGTGGAGGTAGGTATTACCATGGTCGCAACAAACAGGGATCATATTTATACGGTCTAGCGACTACCAGGAAGTGCAGNCACTGACTTTTAAAGGCCGGGGGGACCAAAACTCAAAGGAGGGGGACAAAACTTGGTCAGCATATTTTTTGTGTACAGGAGCTCCCCGTTTAGGGTGGACAGCTTGCACGGACAAAAAGTTTTTTAGACACCCTAGTGCGCACGTGCAGAAGCACACTACTATTAGCCGTTTTCACGAAGGATTTATTTTTTCCCGGTAGTACCCAGTAGTATTTGATAATATTTCATGCGTTTTGTGTAATTGAGTCTAGGAACACGGCTTTTCCCGGATATTTTTGGTATCAATTTGAAACTTATTAATTCATAAAAGTTTCAATTCACACAAAAAAAAAATCCGGGAAAAAAGCCGTGTTCTTAAACTCAATTACCCAAAGCGCACGAAATTATTTATCGGGCTACTACCGGGTACTACCGGGTAAAAATTAAAATCCTTCGTGAAAAGACTATGTCTTGTGGAAAGGCGGCGGCTGAGGGGTCCAAGCACACACCGAATTCGAACACAATCGGTTCAGCCGTTCCTTGAATATAGAATAGAGGTGGTGCACGTGCGCACGTGCAGAGGCACCTTATCCTTGACTAGTGGAAAAGCGACGGCTGAGGGGTCCATATAACCACACACCAAATTCGAACACAATCAGCCCAGCCGTTGCGGAGTTTTTGCGACAAAATACCTTTCGACACCTCTCACGCGGCACGCACAACCAGGGGGCTCACTCCGGCACCTTCAGCATTACCAGCGAGGGTCCAGCAAATACCAGCCTCTGATTGGTCGTGACGTCACGTGACATGTGACGTCAGGTGCTCACAGGTTTTGGTAGCCGGCATGGCCAGCGTGTTAAATCGCAATGGTATCAACCCATCTAACTCCAAAACTAAAAAGGCTAACAAGACGCAAAGAACAGTGTTCGGGAGCTCTCTTGGAGTTCATTCAAAGTTACTTGGTCATTATTTGACTCAGGTCAATATTGAGGTCACCACAGGTCATCAAAAATTACATTTTCAAATTTAAAGACTTTCCTCTAGAAACTCCCAAATATCTCGGGAAATATGAGAACTAGTATCAAGCGAAAAAAAAAAACAATCGAAAGCTCATGAAAATTAAAATCGACTTTTTCATTTGATATTTAAGCTCAGGTTCATGGTTTAGGCCCCAGAGGTCACCAAATGTCAGGAGGATATTTTTTCAAAACGCTTGTCATTAATAACTTTTAATTGGTTAGACATATAGCAGAAATTTAAACACCATCGTGTTTTTCTCGTGAAGGCCTTTGGAAGTAACATTATCTAATGTGACCTTGTTAAAGCGTCAACTTCAAACTTGACCTCAGGTCAAGGTCATTTGGTGACCCAAGTAGGTCATGCTGCATATATGCAGCATGACCTACCCATACCCACCCATATATGGGGCGACGTGACTCGACGAGACAAACACAATGGTGTCACTTGCTCACCTATATTTTTATTCTACCAAGAGTTATTGGCAAAAGGGTGCTGGTGACCTGAGATGACCTCAACCGACCTTACATAATTCACTGAGCAATAATTGCACCTGGGTCATTACAAATGAGCTAAAATAACATGATTCTGAAATAATGGACTGAATCCAAAACATGTTCTATGAAAAGGAAGTATTCATATATTTTTCATGAAACGTAACTTTGATGACCTCTGGTGACCTCAATATTGACCTGAGCTAAAAAATATATGAATGACTTCGAATGGCCTTGTAAAGAACTTTTGAACGTTGTGTTCTGCGTCTCGCTGGCCTTTTTTGTTTTCGAGTTAGAGGGGGTGATACCAATGAGATTTAACACGCTGGCCATGCCGGCTACCAAAACCTGTGAGCACCTGACGTCACATGATCGTCACCGTGACTGTCATTGACCAATCAGGGCTTGAGACCCTGTTTATTCTTGGCCGGAATGAACTACCTTGTCTCATAAGAGCCTTGCGCGCAAAACGCTCACGTGGTAGTCACCCACATGAGCAGGGCACTGATAAAAAAACATGTTGTATGGATGGGGCTACTCAGCAAAGAAGCCTGTTTGTCAATCGAACGTGCGGTTGCAAAGATATAAGCTTCTTTAAAGTGTCGTCATGGGTCGGGTCGGGCTGGGTTGGTCCGCTCATAATCATATTTTTATCATATACCACGTAAAGACGAGCGAGCGCTTCGCACTCGCTCGTAATCGGATTTTCCCATATATCACGTAAAGACGGGCGAACGCTTCGCGCTTGCTCTTAAACATCGTTGCAACACCGGACATAAATCTCGGCAACCAAAAATCGCAAAAACACCTGTCAAACACAGATGTATAGAGACACGATCCGCCCGGCGTATGCACTGTGTCGATCAGCGGCGCGTGGTACGTGCAAAGTTACTGGCTATACAAGTGCAAATTCATGGTTTATGATGTCTCCACGATTTAAATCAGTGCCCGACAGCTATGGGACGTAAAGCGATGAAATAAACACCAATGTGTAGACCAATGTACTACCGTCCCTAAAATTAATGTGACAATTTATGTTTTAATGCAAAATTTTGCTGTTAAAATCCGCCTGTAATATATACATTGCCAATTTTATTTTTAAAAAATCCTTCGTTACACCACCATAGCGTCAAAACTAAAGGGTGCTAATCGATAAAAATGATGTAGCTGTAAAGCGCAATCAAATCGATCTGATACCCACCCAAAATGTATTTTTGCCTACAAACATGAAGCTTATAATTGCAAATGTAAAATACAGCATGCAAAAACACTATTATAGTTCAAGAGTATCGGAATTTAGTTCGGATCATTTCGCGACGGCAAAACCCAGCAAGCAGAAAAACAATTCAAGGCATGCCTTGCACCCAGACCGAACCTCCGTTGGGCGGATCAGAAATTTTACGCGAACTTTATCTAGAGAGGGGCTCGCTCATCCTTTGCCGCTTCAAGGCGCTTACTGGTTATATAACATGTTCCTCATATGTATGCTAGTCATGTATAATACATATACATAGATACTATATAAGCATATGTATTGTCTCGAGTTAAGACATTGATAATTTTGTGCATAAAAGCCGCAAGCAAATTATCGTATGCTAAGCTATTGTCACTGTTGGGTATTCAGCGAACTAAATGCGATGCATTAAAGATAATTCCTTGCTTTTAATTAACGAGTCCATTACAGGCTGTGGCTGTGCTCAGCGGTGCATATATCGAGACAAGTGCGGCCAAATAAGCTCACACATTATAGACGCATCAGCATTTATAACGCAGTAACGCAAATCACAAAAGAGATGACTTACGAGTATCAACGTCAAAGGGATACAATTGTTGTATTTGTATTTATTATGAATCACTTAACCCTTGCCCTGGTGGGGGACATTTTGACCCTCCCTGAGGTTTTTCCGGAATACCGAGAAAATGGCAAGGCGTAGCGCTGCAAAATTTTGTAGAGCTGTTTGAACATTAATTGCCCACACTTTGTCAAAAAGTTCACTTCAGGTCACTCTAGGTCAGGTCACCAGGTCACTTTAAGTGACCTTGCCTTCCACAATGTTTGCGATCTGCCAAAACCGCTGTTTTTGTCCGAATGATTTGAAACTCGCAGGATTTAATAAGATCGTAAGTAACCTACATTCATGTATCTCGGATTTCTTGCATCGGTGACCTAAGGTCAGGTCAGTTTTCTGACCTCCCATTATAAGTGAACGGGAAAATACACAAATGATTCCTTTTCAGACAATATGCGTTTGACCAGGCTAATTCTTTCAGAATCATCTTATTTTAGCTCATGCTAGATGATCAAGTTGCAGTTGCTGCTTAGTGATCTTTATAAGGTCATCTGAGGTCATCAGCAATTATTTGCTAATAACCCTTGATAGAAAAGAGAGATGGAGACGAAGGGTTGAAACTTTTGTGTTCTTCTCGTCTGTTCGCATCCCCCCATATGCAACATGACCTACTCAGGTCAACAAAGGACCCTAACCTGAGGTCAATTTGTGAAATTGACCTTACCAGGTCACCACGTATATGTTTCAAAGCGCCGTAACGAGATATTCACGATGGTGTCAAAATTATTGCTCTATCTATTTTATATACAAAGTTATTTAGAAAAAAAAACAAATTCTATCAAAAGCTGCATTGTTAACCTCCGATAACCTCTGGAGTCTAAACTATTGATCTAAGCTCAATTATGAGGACACCCAGTACAATTGAATTTCTAATAAGCTTTCGATTACTCTTTTGTTTGTTCCTAGCTATCATAGTTTAGGAGATATACGGGGTTGTTCAAAGCGAAGTCCAAAAACTGCGAAATTTGACCTTTGATGACCTCTGGCGACCTCAATATTTACCTTAGCTAAAAATGCTCCGTGTTATTCGAACGTACATGTTGAGAGCTTTCCAACGTTTTTTTTCGCGTCTTTTTATCCATAAGTTTTCGAGATAGATTTTGACCCCTCCCCACCATGGCGAAGTTGTCTCGGAGGCCCACCAGGGCGCGGGTTAAAAAAGGAAATAATCTGACACTTATTAAAGAAGGTACGATAGGAATCTACTTTTTACATAAGCATATTGCGTCACAAATACTGAGTCCACGTTTTGTACTCGTATTGTTGAAAAGATTGTTGTTCCCCAGGCTGGAAAAATCTGATAGTTTACGACCGGCTTCAATGAATCACACCATCGTTAGTGTCTTCGTATAAGGAGTAGGGCAAGCTGGACAATATATGAGATACAATAAATACACAGATATTGCTCCTGTGCATAATACCTATGTTAGGTATCGGATTTTTGCGAATGTATAAGAGTATGTATTGTACTATTGCTACTTATAACAACATTTATAGTTTGAAAGCATCTAAAGTCTTTTCAATACTCCACAGTTATGTTCTATATTTAATGACTCTGCAGTGCAGCTCCAGGAAATGCACATCGAGATGATACATCAGGAAGCCTGACTTCCAAGACATTCTTCTGTCAGAGATGCGTTGTTTCATAGACAGAGATGACATAGATGGGAGGAAAGCGAATAAGACCTCCATCATCCTGCAGTCGTGAGCTCCTATAACCTTTAATCTACATAAGCATATAGTTAGTCTGAGAACCATCCATCATGGCCAACTACACAATACTGAGCGTCCACTATTCTGCCCTGCCCGTTTCTCGTTCGGCTTTCACCGTTTCCCGAGGTCTCATGATCTACCCAGGGATGGGAGTGTTGCAGCGAATACCTTCTCAAATTTCTTGCAAGAGTTTTTTCGCTACCAGCTCGCTATTGTCTAAAACGTAGCTTCTGACTTTCTACTAATGCTTCCGAGATGAGGAAAGATTGTGTATTCGGGCCGATTCAAGGCGCAGATGATTTTACTTATACATGCCCGCCTTCACATGTTTATACGTGTCCGAGTGTTTTTCCAAATTCTAGCTGGGACCGTACGAAGACCACTGGTAATGCACTAGATAAAGCTTAAAGTCACCCAGCAACAGCAACAGCAGAAAAACTGCCTGCATTGACGACGCAAAGGTAATAAGGCTGATCTTGGGTCGGCAGTAGACGTCAGTTGTCTCTTGTCTGCGCTCAGTTTGAACATGTCCAAGTTCTCCTCTCGTCAGCTACCTAGTCCAGCCCACAGCAAGGTACGTCCACTGAGTCTCTTCGCTGTTTAGTGTCCACGCCCCTCAAAAGGCGGGCTCACGCCGGACGGCGCCCCTCCGAAGAAGGGTTCACACCGGACGCGTTTTGACGCAGACGCATGGATCTGCGGCGAAAAACACACACGCATGCGTAAAATGAACAATCAATCACTATCCGTTGTCTTCGGTGTAAAAGGGCTACTCGGGCTGCCATCTTCTAATCTGCCCGACGCAGATGTCTGCGTTCGTTCTTTCTGACCGCATGCGTATGCATTTTGCGCCGCCGACTGCGTCAAATCGCTTCCGAGTGAATCCGCCTTCAGATTTGTGCGTGCGATCCTTCGCGTGCGATCCAGTCTGTGCCAGCAGTCAGCAGCATCGGACTGCCGTGTTGTGCAGCTGACGACATTCCTGCACCAGACCACAACTACTCCATGTCCATAACCGTTAGCGATACACGTGCTGCGGCAGCCCGATGTGATGTGGTAATGGACAGACGTTAGCAATAAAACTGTTGGGTTCAACCCAGCCACCCGGGCCATTTCCTGCCATATAATTTGCCGGTGTCACGCTGTCCTGAACTGTAAATGGAAATCCACGACATGACACACCACGAAAGTATTTTTCCTGCGTGCCGGTTCTGAGTACCAGTAGTATTTTTGGAGCTACTGATATTTGTATTGCTGGTTTCCGATCAGACTTCCTGCATAGCTTCGCTCCGGAATGTAAACACGTGGTAAACTGCCAAAAATTATGCATTTTACCCAGAAATAGGACCAATTTCTTATGTCATCGCGAACTGCTTTTCAGTCACTACTTGTAAATCATGATCAGCTGCTATCGGCTACACTACCCGATATGGACATCTGATTCGACAGGCCTTAACCGAATTACTAAAATACCACTCAAGTAAAACTAAAACCCATATCCTCATGTCCAATTTCCGTCTCCGCGTGTGAATCAAAATGTCTTACAACATTTGCATCACAACCAAGTTGACAACAAAAATGTCCCTTCTCTCCCTTCTCACAATAGATGACACCGCTTCAGGCCACGGTTGTCGGTCTGACGCTCGTCTGCCTGGCTCCGGCCGGTGGTCAGTACGGCTCGTCACGGCTGGGCGGCTACGGGGCTCTCAGTTACGGCTACGGCAGCGGCGGCGGCGGTGGATATGGCGGAGGTAGCAGCGGTGGATATGGCGGCGGCAGCAGAGTCGGATATGGCGGTGGCGGCGGATATGGTGGAGGCGGAGGCGGATATGGCGTACGCAGCAGTGGAGGAGGCGGCAGAGGCGGCTACAGTGGAGGTAGGTATTACCATGGTCGCAACAAACAGGGATCATATTTATACGGTCTAGCGACTACCAGGAAGTGCAGGCTAGGCTGATAAGAAATCAGAATATGCTGGCTTTTAGTGCTAAAGAGAAAACACAAATAAAGGGAAATTGTTGATGCCGTTAAAAGTGATGCAGTGCAGTTGATAACTCTCCGAGCAGTCGCCGTAATTCCTTAAAAGTAATTTTGTTTTAAAGGGACACTGTCTGTTCAAAGCAAAATTTGATATGTTTGGAATAACAAATTGGATTTGATAAGCACCATCAAGTCCTTTTTTTTATTCGCGCCCAAGTCGCCCAATATCATCGTTAAGTTCAGTTTCTTTCAGCCAATGAGCTTGACATGTCCGCCACCACTACTAAAAACAAATAATGCAGGCGTTGTGCAACTATGGAAAAATGATGATATTTTTTACTCAAGCATTCTGTCGAAAATGCGTTATGTCAGAAGAAAAAAATAGTGGCTTATTATGCCGAATTAAACTCTTAATTAGGCATACAAAAGGATTTTTCCGAAGGGATAGAGGATTTTTCCAAAGGATTTTTCGCTCTAACCATTGATGAATTTGTCTTCAACATATATTGTTTTGTATCGGATTGTTTACATTGCCTTAAGGTACATACTATGCCATACTATGTACAATGTTGTTTACAAATACGGAAATGTCTGAACTGCGCTGAATTTGGCGCTCAATCGCTGCCATATTATCTAGTGGTGTGTGGAAATCGTAAACGTTTTTATATTGTTATCAAAAATGAAATCAATGATAGTTTGCTGTATTTGCACTGCTTTGGTGAGCATAATAGGACGATTACAAATAATATATAGTCCCTTAGACTTATGTTAACATGTTTTTGCGATATCATCCGGAAGAGGCAGTGTCCCTTTAACTTTGGCCGTAATCAAACATTCACACCAATGTTTGCCTTTCTAGTAACCTGTACAGAACACTTTTTATTATTATTTTCGTCATTGGAAAGGCTTAATTGCAGCCTTGCTTAAAAGGAATTTTAAGCAAGGCTGCAATCAAGCCTTTTTAAGCCTTTTTCCGAACGTCACGTGGAGTTTCTGTGCCACACAGTTTCGGTAATATAAATTATAGTATATATATAATAGCAACTTGCTATATTCTATAAGGGCAACAATGAGGAAGGATGACCTGACACTCAGTGAGCAGTTACCTAAATTTGTATCAAGTCATCGTTATTTGAAACATCGAATAGTTTTAGTATACAATTCATTAAAGCACTAGTAATAGTTCTTTATCAAAGTCAACCATTCCTTATTTTTACTTATGATCTGGGATATTTCATGCATTGAAGTGATCCCATTTTTCATCTTCACAAGCCATACTATGTTCTGAGATGATAATAATGTATCATTATGCATTAAAGTGATGTCATTTTCCTCCTTGACGACGCATGCTTAATAACTTGACGAGGCATACTTGGTTAGCTGTCACCGTTTGACGAGGCATACTTGGCCTGGTGTCACTGTTTGACGAGGTATAGTTGGCCTGGTGTCACCGTTTGACGAGGCATACTTGGTCCAGGTGTCACCGTTTGACGAGGCATACTTGGCCAGCTGTCACCATTTGACGAGGCATACTTGGCCAGCTGTCACCATTTGACGAGGCATACTTGGCCTGGTGTCACTGTTTGACGAGGCATACTTGGCCAGGTGTCACCGTTTGACGAGGCATACTTGGCCTGGTGTCACCGTTTGACGAGGATACTTGGCCAGCTGTCACCGTTTTGACAATGGGCAAATAGTTGGCCAGGTGTCACCTTTGACGAGCATAGTTTGGGCCAGCTGTCACCGTTTTGAATCGAGGCATACTTGGCCAGCTGTCACCGTTTGACGAGGTATAGTGGCCTGGTGTCACCGTTTGACGAAGGCATAGTTGGGCCAGCTGTCACCGTTGACGAGGCAATACCTGGCCAGCTGTCACTGTTTGACGAAGGCATAGTTTGGCCAGCTGTCACCTGTTTGACGAATGCATAGTTGGCCAGCTGTCACCGTTTTGACGAGGCATACTTGGCCAGCTGTCACCGTTTGACGAGGGCATACTTGGTCAGCTGTTCCACCAGTTTGACGAGGCATACTTGCAGGTGTCCACCGTTTGACGAATGCATAGTTGGCCAGCTGTCACGCGTTTGCGAGGCATACTTGGCCAGCTGTCACTGTTTGGACGAGGCATACTTGGCCAGCTGTCACCATTTGACGAGGCATACTTGGCCAGCTGTCACCGTTTGACGAGGCAATACTTGGCCAACTGTCACTGCTTGACGAGGCATACTTGGCCAGGTGTCACCGTTTGACGAGGCATACTTGGCCAGCTGCACTGGCGAATCTAGAAAGGCAGTTTGTGGCGTCAAGGGGGGTGGCATCACCGCCAAAAAATGTAAAAAAACTAAATAAAAAATCATCAAATTTCACTTTCTTATGCACTGCTAGAAGTTTTAAAAATACGTTTTCTTTAAAAACGTTGCGTAGATATCCCCCACATCAGGAAATGTGTAATTTTGCGCCAATTTCAGAGGGTTTGTGGAGGTCATTTGCTCCTGATGCCTCCCCCTTCTTAGATCTGCAAGTGGTCAGCTGTCACTGTTTTGTAGCAATGCGAGTGTTTGCATATCGGTGGTGTTTTGGTAACGCGACTTTGTCTGTCTGCAGGCCGGAAACAGTTCTACTTTTCGTGGGAAGATGGCTCTGAGATGTACACCTGGGCTCAGGCCGACCAGAAATGCCGCTACCTGGGCATGAGCCTGATTTCGCTTGATAATCCCCAGAAGGATTACTACATTGCCTCCCAGATCGAGCAGTACAGTAAGTCGAATTACGATGCATTCTGCATGACAAGAGTGACCCTAGAACTAGGTCCAATGATGCAAGGGTGGTAAGCATATATAATTTTCCGAAATAGTAGGATATGTTGCGTTTTCCACTAGCCTTGGGAAGTTCAAACTTACTTCGTCGTCGTTACCAAACCAGTTTGTTTTCAACTTTGTGATCATGTACGATGCGGAATGTCATGCCACTTTAGCTACTCTCTCGTTCCTCTGAAAAGGATTGTTTGATCTAACCGTCCTACATCAGCTGCCTGAACGGCACCTCCTGATCGGCATCATTACGGCACCCCCCCCCCACAGCCCCTCCCAGCTGACCACCCCTCCCCAACCCTCCCCTGCAGAGATCAAGTTTATGTGGACTTCAGGACGGAGGCAGTATGGCAAGTTCGTCTGGGGCTACGGTGCGCCAGTGTACGGGTACACCAACTGGGGCCAAACCGGTCAGAAGCAAAGGAAACAGCCGGATAACGCCGAGGGTCACGAGGACTGCCTGGCCGTGCTGAATAAGTTCTATCCAGGTGACGGTATCACCTGGCACGACATCGCCTGCCACCACAAGAAGCACTTTGTCTGCGAGTATAAGAAGTACTAGGGAGGTCAGCGATGGCGACAGTGTTGATGGTGTTTAATGACCAGCGCCTTGAAATGGAGTCGATGTGCGTTCGGTGTGGAGTGTTCAGTGTCTACTACGACCAAAATTGTGTGCGCGTCCTTGTTTATGGTATATTTATTTATTTGTTTTAGCTTTGAAATGACTTATTTGCACATCTGCTGTGATTGATATCGTTCTCATGGTTAATAAAGACATTTATCGTAGTCTTCTGTTAGAATTTGTACCACAAATATAGGCGCTGGAACTTGAGGTTCTTCTATGAACAGAAACGAACTGTAAGTGACAGTACGGGGATATATATATATAGTACTATGATTTTTATAATACTATATATATACTATACTAATATTATACTATCACTCTTATATCTTATATATATTATATGTTATATATATTAAGTGTAAAGTGCACTCTCGCGCACTACTCGCACATCAATATGTAAGTGATAAAGGGAGATTAAACACAATTTAACATCCAACGTTTCATCTGTTATTAGACTTCTTCAGGGGTGCGGATATAATAATTAAAAGAGCATGATGTATTTCCTTATAGTTTTTTTCTCACAGCACGGACAGTTCTTCTATATTCCCTTCCTCTGTCTTATCGGACAAAGTGTGTCATACTCTTTTGTTATGAGGAGTCGCAGAACATTGATATGTAATCGGAAGAAAGCCGGTTGATGGTGTTTGATGGTATTTCCAGTAGATATAAATCGCCGCTTTGATACTTTTTCGCTGACTTTTGGTTAGGTTTTTTCTTGAGAGCTGGTGCGCGCCTACCAATTCAGGCAGATGTCCTCTTCGTCCACATGACACAAAGCATATAGATGGCCTGTGGTACTCAGGTCTCCTGTGGTACCTCAGTTAGATGAATGATCTTGTAGGTGAATATAGATGTCTCTTTTTATTACTTATATCATAATTAATACTATGAAGACGTTGGGTGTAATTTGTTGTTTAATCTTTATCATTACATTTGAATATCTACTATATATTATTTAGTATATATTTTATATTTAGGTAATTGTTATATATATAATGATACCCTATTTCATCTTCAATGATATATACCTATATATATTTTATAGTGTATACTTATTATAATAAATGTAGTATATTTTATAATATATATTATAGTATATATATATGAATCATAATAATATAGTTTACGATGGATTATAATTGCGCAGCAAAATCGCTTTCTGAAATGTTTTAGTAGCGCTTTGCACGGGCAATGGAACTAATTTGAGGTAAAAATCAATGTTTAACCACTTCGCTTGGGTATAGATCCCGGGCGAGGGTTAAAACACTTTTAAACTGTTTTTCGAAACATTTCGCGCAAAATAAATCGCATTCAGAGAAACGTCATTTTATCACAATGTTCACGGCATGTGAAGGCACTCATGCATTCTGCTACCACAATGCCTAGTCAAAACTGTCAGGCATACTTATAGAATGTCCAAACATTTTACATATACCTACTTGTACAGTTAAACACACTTATAACTTAACAGTCCATGAACATCACTTGAAATAAATGAGTTATGAATGACTGTTGCTTAGCTACAGTGGCGGTATGCGATATAATTGTGCATGCTAGGGCAGGTTATCGGACGAGTAATAGGACGAAATATTTTTTTTTACCGAAAAATGACGTAATATATGTTTTTGCCTTTGGGTATAGGTGTCACGACTGTACTTTTTGTAAAAATTTAGATCAAATTTTGAGTGAGAAAATTCGGACTAAAGAATTAGCAAATTTGGTACAAATGAGCGATTGATGTCCCGGCTGAAAAGCACAATGGAAGAGAAATTAAATGGTTGGTTTATTTGGGTGTGGTCCTATAAGCATTGGCGAACTGTCCGCTATATTTTGTTTTTTATTTAGTTTTGGTTTTCATCTTGCCCAAATTGCATTGAAAAATACAAAAATCGCCAAATCCAAGTAATGTCATCAGCAGCTTGAGAATGCACTTTTCCGGTGGCGTTTGCAAGAAGCTAGATGAAATACGACAATTATTTAAATTTTGTGCATTGTTTTGTCCTTGGGCATATATTTAAATATGGAAGGTATATACAAAAGCAGTGAGTAACAATAGTATCTGACCCCCAACGTAAGATACAAATGTCTAATTGTTTGTCCAAATTTTCGCAAAAGATGTTGCTATGTGTTTCATGATCGACGTTGATCTTTCCATTTCTGAAGAACTTTTTGATTCAAGATCGAGCCTAATTGCATAAGGCTGACAGCGCTGAAGACCGTTTTCTGCGTCTGTGGGGTCCAGTCTTGAGGGGCCCCTCAATTCAAGGGCTAGTGGCGAATCTAGCGTTGAGGTTTTAGGGGCTTTTACTGACGAGATATAGACAAATAAATGATAGCACTGTATTTTTAAGACAAACTGGGCTAGAAACATGAAATTGTATTTAAATTTATCAATTTCATATTTGTCCTTACTGACCTAAGCTCATTGACACCTAGTTGCCAAAATACTTTAAATTTTCCTTATCAGACACGCAGGCTAACTTGGTGTCTCGGGAGAGAAAAGAGGATGATATACCCTTGGACACAGATAACATGATAACTGGATTGGACACTCAATTTTCGGCCTCTTATTGCAGAGCCAAAATTTGAAACGGAGCTGTTAAGCTGATGCACTTTATGTCTCGGCTCGAGCAAATGCGAGTCTAGCACCGTCATTCACAGCAGTGCTTAGCAATAAGAGGCCGAAAATTTAGTGTTCAATCCAGATATCATGTTGACTGTGCCTTGGGCAATGTTGATACACCGGCGGTGGCGCAGCATCCGCGGCTCTTCTTACCCACCAAAATGCCAGCAACAAATAATGCAAAAATGTAAATTTGCTCCAAAAATCGCAAATTGTCAAAGGTAAACAAATGTTCCTGATAAAATATTAATTAGGCAACGCTTTGGTGCTAAAATAAACCTGGGATCAGTTGGCACTTTTTACATCGAATTATACAACTTACTTTTGAAAACCGTGCGTTACATTTCAAGCATTTCTCAAAAAGCACACCAAAATTGGTATAAATGCAATTGTATCATATTTTTTATAGCCTAATTATGGAGCCAACATTTTATTTTGTAGGATGCAACCATATTTATATTTACTGAGTGACTTAATATATCAAAAATTCGTCCTTGAATATTGTGTACGTAACAGCAGCCACGATGCGTGTCA
>VOPJ01006246.1:0-24821 GCA_014673585.1 Semibalanus balanoides
TACCAAAATAAGGCGACCGGCCCAGATCCAAGGATAAAAAATTGGGTGCCTTTTTGCCACAAAAAGATGCCCCATGGAGAGAATCTGGATCCGCCAGTGCTTGCCCCCCATGTCAAAATCAAATCCGCCGCCACTGGCTGGTAGAGTTTGGGACCAGTCCTCCCAGTTCAATGACCGATGCTGCTTGAAGGGGCCCAGCAGTCGCGGTCCGTCGACAAAAACGCCGCGCGGCCGCGGCGGTATGCCGGCAGGCGGGATCGCCAGGTAGTCGTGGTGGTGGGTCACGGGAGGGGTGGGTCAGCGACGCTGCCGGACTGAGGCAGCGACTGTGATGCTGCGTGGTGGTGACCCGACAATCAGAAGAGACCGGCCTCTGGTCTGACACCGGCTCAGTATGTGGAGCAGGCGGGACGGTCACCTGGCATCTGACAGTGCTGGCTCTAGGCCGGCATCTCCGTCGGCGGCGGCTGCCTCCGCTGCGCTGGTACCGTTCTAGCTGTGCTGCTGGGTCTCGGTTTCATCGCTGTACTTCAATCAGGTAAGCAGCAGGTGGCTCTAGCCGGTAGGCAGGCGAGATAACAACCCCACAGATTTATGTTAGTTAGCTGTTAACCCGCGCGGCGCTGGAAGAGGAGGGGGTAAATCTTACCTCTTCCTCCGGAATATTCTCAATAACTTAAAAACTGCAACAGATAGCAACGTCAAATCTTAAGTACCTTATATTGCATTCATTATACGTCTTCTCGCAAACTTTCACTGAAAATGGTGTAGTTCTTTGGGAGATAATTACAATTTAGTGACGTCATGTCCTGCCATTTCTGGTAGACAATTGATAAATGTTTGCAAAATCGTAATAAAGGCATTTTAGGCAAATGGCAAACAATAAACTTTTAAAGAAATGAAATGGCAATGTCTTGAAAATGGTTATCTTGGATTTGCAAATTTTTGGGTTTTTGTCACGTACAAATCTAAACAAACTTTTGTATGATTGTACTACACAATATTTTATATATATATATATATAGATATCCAAAATACCGGAAAATTTATGAGAGAACTAATTATTGAGGATATTCAAACAAAGTTTCAAAGCAATACCCTTGTTTTTGACTGAGTAATGATGCCCTTAGTATACGTAGCCCTATTCCTGGATGGATGAAAAGTATACAAATTCATCGGGGGGGGGGTGCTTATTAGCCCCCTGCAGATCTCAGCAGCCATAAGAGAATCATGGAAGTTTGTCTGTGGCTAGAGTCTGCGAATAAATTTATTTGGTAAAATTTGAATTACCTTGGGTCAATATCTTCATGGCAAAATGACGTCATCGAAGGTCATATTTGGCCAAAATATGAAGTTTTTCAGGAAACCTTGACATTATCTCGAACATTATGGCAGCTAAGAGGAATAAAAAGCACTGGAAAGCCATTACAGTTGTCTTTCGCTTACATTGTCATCAGAAGTGACCTCAGGTCAATGGTTTTGGCTATAGAGGTCATACAATGTAAACAAACCTGTTTTTCAGCAAAAGTTTTTTCGGTTAATGACTTTGTACCTTAAGCATTTATGGTAATGATTTTGATGTCATCTATTTTCCTTGTCATTGCCGGTAATTGAACATACCCATTTGGTCCGATTCCAAAATTTGACCCGTCAAGGCAAGGTCAATGAGACATAAGTCAATCAAGCTGCACATGAAAAGATGCGACGTAACGAGACAACGAGTGTGTGCACCAGTTGCGAGTCTCTACGGTCATTCTGTCACGATTTATTGACAAAAAAAGTGTTCGTGACATTGGATAACCTTTGAAATGGTCACTGACTAAAACTTGCATCCTGGTCATCGAAAAGGGTCTAAAATAAACATCTTGTCGTGACGAATCGAATGTTGTCGAATAGTCCATCCAATTGAAACCGGCTGAGCAGTTCCCCCACCCCCCCCCCTCTCGCAGGTTAACGTAAGTCTGCCGGCCGCAGGTAATGGGGTTTAACTGCCCATATAAAGAGGGTCACAGATCGCATAGGCGTAGGAGTCGGGGGGCAGGGGCGGGGGGGGGGGAACTGCCCCTCAATTTTTTTGAGCGGGGTGGGGGGTAACGCCCCCCAACTTTTGAGTCTCAATTACTGGTCCAAAACTACGAGGCATAGCCCACGACCACCTGGGAACGGGCCGGATCCGATCCCCTATCGTTTTTTCCTAAATAGAACATACAAAATAGCACATATATTTAGCCAATGATTCACACAATCCATCAGGTGGTTTTTCACTATGACACGTCAGTCCGTTAAAATAATCCTTAGGGTTGTGATGGGAACGACTACACTGAGGGATGAACACATGGACGAGAACATAACCTAAAATGAAATAGTACAACATAACAATAAAACATTAAAAACCGACTAAAATATATAATCTGCCACAGCCCAAATCAGGTCCCATCGCGTGATAGCACAGCGTTCTTCAGTGCTTTTCGAGATGGTAGATTCGGCTCGACGTGCAAATCATTCAGTAGTTTTATACCGCGGTAACACAATCGGCGCCTGCCAGTCTCTGTCCGTATCCGTGGTAGAGTTAAAAAAAATCCGAAGCGCTGCAAATATCGATGTAAAACTTGGTATACAATCGCGTACATCAATTTAACGTTATTTATGAAAAAAATTGACAGGTACGTCGAACAAAATGAGATATGCCAATTTTACAGAAGTCAGTAGTTATGTACAGAAAATTTGTGGTCGAAAATAAGTAAATGTTGGAAAAATCGCAAAAATCTAGTTTTGAAGCAAATTGCAAATACGAAACGTTAAGACACGTGAAATGACAAATTCTACCAAATATCTATCTCAGATTAAAAAAAAATAAATACAAAATAAATGTTTTTTTTAAACAAAATTGACTATATTAACAACTGCCCTCCAACTTCAAGTGAGTTCCTACGCCCCTGACAGATGGTCACTTTCTATGAACAATGCTTGAATGAATGTCGGGTTGTCTCGCAATCAGACAACAAGCGTCCACGATGTCCTCTCCTTTGCAGAGTCCCCTTGACGCAGGCTGTCCATCGTCGGCCAGTTGGAAAACGCCACAGCCAGAGGCGGCACCAGCCGAGACCGGCTGCAGCCACGTGTACCGGCTGAGTTCGGTCTCGTACCGGCTGGAAAAGACGTGGCCGGACGTGGCCGGCTGTGTGGCACCGCTGCTGACGCCGCCGCTGCTGCGCCGCTGCGTGGCCGAGCGCTCCCGCCGCCGCCGCCGACCCACCTCCATCCTTCTGCTGGGCGACTCCCGCATGAGGACGCTCTACCAGCACCTGGCAGACGAGTTAGGCGTGCCCACGACACCATATAGGAGCAACATTTCGCACCCCGGCTGGCAGAAGGACATCCGCTTGGACAACTCGCCAGAGCGCTGGTGCCAGGTGTGCCCATGGAACTGTTGCCCGCGCTCGGCCACCTCAGCCGGGGTGTCGCTGCGGTTCGAATGGCACGCGTTCTGGACAGAAGCAATGGTGTCAGAACTGGAGGCGGCAGCGGAACGCTGCGAGCGTGGCGAAGACGACTGTCCAGATCTGGTGCTGTTCGACGGCGCCTTGTGGTACAGCGGTCTGATTAGTCAGTGGCATGGTCAGATCACGCAGATGGCGCTGCTGCTGCGCCTCCAGGTGGCGCGCGCGGCGGCATCGCTGACGCGGCTGGCGTCGCTGACACGCACCATCTGGAAGCTGGATGAGAACCGGCTGTTTGATATTCTCACACCGGACCACAAATCGGGTCTTCCCTCGATTCCCGTCCTGCATAGCGTGGTGTATGATGCAGTGCGGAAGGTAAGTTTCTTCAGAAGAGTTCACTCTCCAGCACAGTTTACCGCATTCATCAGTTGGTGGCGTTGAATTGAGTTGGTGCTAGCCTATTGCTCAGCGCCCTGCTGGGGGTAGTCAAACAAGCCCGATGAATTTCGTGAAAGGCTCAAAAATGGTGGCGCATTGCGCCGACATTTTTGTGTTCGTTTTTCACTGCTGCTTTTTGCAACTTCTCTGATGTTTGATTACATTTTACTTTGGTGTTAAAGATATCAGTAAGGCGCCGTAGTTGGCGATGAACAAGCGAGCGCGAAGGAAATGTTTGGTGAATTTTAACTCAATTAAACAAAAAGTTACTAATTTACCAAAAGAGTGTGCACGTGCAGAGGCATCCACCCCTGACTTGTTGAAAGGTGGCAGCTGAGAGGTTCCTAACTACTCACCAAATTCGAACACAATAGGTTCAGCCGCTTCTGAGATATAGAACAGGGATGAGCACGTGCGCATGTGCAGAGGCTGGCTAGGGGCCTGGTCTGGCTAGGGGCCTTCCATCCTGCTCAGGCGCCCTTTCAACCTGGTAAGGAACTGCGCTGCTGCTTTTTTCGGCCCTACCGTCTGATGCTCAGGGGCCCCTCCGGACCGCTCAAGGGACCCTCCAACCTGCCCAGGGCCCCCTACGACCTGACCAGGGGCCATCTATGCTGGCTAGTGGCCCATTCGACGTGTTCAGGGGCCCTCTGACCCGCTCAGGGCCCTATCGGCTTTGCCAGGGGCCACTCTGACATGCACAGGGCTCTTGTGAACGTCCACGGTCCAAGGGCCCGTTGGTCTTTCAGAGAGGGCCCTGGTGACCCTAAAAAACTATGAAGTGCTCTTAAGCCTTTCAAGACTACGCTTCGCGTGGTCTTCGAGTCTTCGACCCATAATATCGCGCTCCACGCGATCTCGTTGGTCCTTGAGGGCCTGCTGAGCCTCCAGGGGAGGGGGCGCCTCCGGCTCCCCCTTGGCAACGAGCCTGTCTGGCCATTGGTCCCCACTATTAGCTCTTCAGTCAAGCAAGATGGGCACCGCTGGAGCAGCTTCCAGGTGTCGATGTCCGCGTCATTTCGCTCGCGTCGCCTTTTTTGGAACTCGGCGGGCTAGCTAGCTTTACATGTAGGTTGTAGCTTGCTTGAAAATTATTATCTTATGAAGGGAATGGGCCAAGGGGCATAGGTGGCGGAACGAGGGGGTCACCGGGACACCGTGCCCCCTTGAATCTGCAAGGGGGGGTGGGCACACATATCAAAGTGCCCCCCCCCTTAAATCTGGTATGGCCAAGGTATGATGATTTAGGTCTAACTATTCAAATTATGGGAAGCACATTTATAATTGAAATGCCGTAAATATTTACGAACGTAATAATGCTCGTGGGAAAACGGTAAATGTTAAAAAATTGTTATCTATAGAACCATTCGCAGTGTTTTTGAGCAATTTGCAAACAAAAACACCAAAAGAAGGGAAATTTATTCTTCTTGTAAATGGTTATCTCGGATTTGCAATTTTGTGCTTTATAACCCTTAAAATGCCAAAAACTATGTTTAATATAAGTTTTTCACAAAATAATAAATTTCTAGCTATAAAAAAGCGTCTTTATAAATCTTTCAGAGAACCACGTATGGACGACATTCAAACAAAATTGTCAACAATATCTTTACTTTTGACTGACTTATCCCGCACGGCGTAGGGGGGGGTAAATATTACCCCCCCCCCTCCGCGTATTTCACCGCAATAACATGAAAACGGTTAACAGATAACGACGTCAAGTTTCAGTACCTTATCCAGACATCAATTTGACGTTCTTCCTTAAAAATTCATCTAAAAAAATTAGAGAACTTTGGGAGATAATAACGTTTTGAGGGACGTCATTGTCATGCCATTTTTTGGGTTTTGTTTGAATAACAATAAATGTTTGATGCAGTGTAGAAAACATAGCTTTGAAGCAAATCGAAAACACAGAACTGGTATATGAAAGAAAATTTTATTTTCTACAAGATGGCTATTTTTTATTTAAAAAATGTCGGCCGTTTTTGACTCCCCAAAATCCAATAAAAACTGATATTTTTTTCAAGAAATTTCCCCAAAAAATTGAAAATTTCAAAGTATCTAAAAAACCGGAATTATATATAAGAGAACCAAGTTGTAATGAATACCCAGACCAAATTTCAAAAAGTTAATAGCTTCATTTTTCAGCTGACTGATTGCTCTCCAAGGCATAAGTAGGTAATGACGTCATTTTTCAAAATAACGTTTTTTTGGATTTTTTGACTTGATACAGATAATATAAAATGCATTTTTGTGTTATGAGACAAAAAGCTAACCTAGAAAACATGCATTGTTTATTCATATTAGTCAGTTTTCAGTTTTGACCTTTAGATGACCTGATCTTTGACCTATTGACGGGTTCAAGTTGTAAAAATGACTGTTTCTATCGATTCTTACGTTGCAAAAAATAACCCCTAAAACATGTGTCACAAGGCTTTATTTTGAACCTCTTCGTTGACAGTGACCTTTTGTGACCTGACCTTGACCTTGACATTTGCATGCAATTTCACTTGTTATTTAATGCAATAGATGTATTACACCTTTGAGAGCTTTATGTGCATTGACGTCTTAACCCTTCGCACCGACGGGGGGGGATATTCGCCCCACCCCCCCCACCAGGTTTTCCCGGACTAAGGGAAAACCGCGGCGCCGATAGCGGCCGCCAAATTTTGTATAAAGCTCGTTTGGGCATCAATTCCGCACACCTTTCTAAAAAAATGACTTTCCTAACTTTCAAGGGTCACGTTGTCAAGGTCACCATAATGACCTGAACCTCAAGTCACTTTTCTGTCACGTTTTGTAAGTTTGACATCTTAGCCGAAAGCCACAGTGGTGAACCAAACAGTGTTGAAACTCACAGTGTTGTAATAGGCTTTCGATATCTACAGTTCGTATATCTTGGATTTCTTTATCGGTGACCGAGGTCATGTCAAATTTTTTAGACCTCCCATTATAAGTCATGGATAAAATTGAAGATGCTCACCAATCGAACAAAACCTGGCTAAATGTGGTCAGTTTCATCTAATCACTATTCTTGAAGAAAAGTATAAGAATGCCAAGTTGTATTTTTATTCTGTGACCTCGTAAGGTCAAATCCAATGTGCCAAAAGGTCATATGGTTTCGTGTACAATAACTCATGTTCTACGTAAGATAAGAGTATGTGGTTTGCACCATTCTGTTTCTCTTGTCAATCTCCATCGATAGACATAAAATTTATGACTTGACCTTGACATGACCTCAGTCAAGTCAGGTAATTTTTTTAAGTTTGACCTAGCTAAGATCAAACGATATAATGTTTCGATTGCGCCAAAACTGATGTGAGAAACACGTCGGTGGCAAATGACTGCTCGTACCTTAAAACTTAATAAGTAATAACAAAAACTTTGTGTCGGTCAATTAAAAGCATTTTGACCTTCGCTGACCTCTGGAGTCTTAACATTGAACCGATCTCAAATCTGAGGATATGTCGGCGAAGAACGTTCAAGAGCAATGCAGTGCTTTTTTCGCGATTTGCTTCAGGCTATGTTAGTCTACTGAGCTAGCCCGGATTATGTGAAGCAGTGCTCAATTTACTCGAAATATATGGGACAATCTTGACCTGATCAAACAAACATATTTGTATTTTCGGCTATACTCGTCACGGCCTACCGTCCACGCCTTTTCCGCTTCTCGCTACGTTGCGTAGTTTTGGAGATCTCTGGGGGCGGGTTATCCGCCCCCCCCCCGTCCGGTTCGAAGGTTGGCTCAGACCCCCGTACGGTGCGAGGTGTAATCAGAGGATTGTAATCGAAAGCCATGAACCATTAACTCAATTTAACTCGAACTTTCCATGTGACCTGACCGTTGACCTTACATATGACCTAACTTGAAAAATTTCCGGGTATGCATTCGATTCTTTTCATTAGAGCTTTCGATCGCCGCCTTTGCGCGTCCTCGGCTGGTGCGGGGGGTTTTAATTGTCGGAAAGCGATAATAGGGGGGTAATATTTACCCCCCTACGCCGCGCGTTCGGCGGAGACCCCTACGCCCGCCGGGGCGGGGGGCGGGATTTTATGGCCCCCTAACTATAAGTAATTTATTACGTCATTTTAGAAGTAAGTCTTTTGCTGAGTGGACCAGATATACATTAGCGGGACTATCTCAAGCAGTAGGTAAGTACAAACCACGTCATCGAACACCGAAGATATTATTTTGTTCTCTCACGAAGAGTTATTAACATATGGAATGCCTATGTTAATAGAGAAGTCAAAATTTCAAGAACATAAGCCAATTGAAACAAGATACGATAAACAGCAGAACTGACAAACCAGAAACAAGTAAAATGAAATATTAGGTTTTGATGAAAAGTGCGCAACATGATATAGGCTGCACAGCGGCGCAGTCAGACCTTCGACAAGGGGGACACGGCATCTCCAGAGGCCACCCTCTGCAAAGGTCCCTCCCCCCGTAAAAAAATGACGCGAAAAAATCCAGATTTAAACCCCTATATTTTGCAGGACTCCTAAGAATTCGCAAACAGGGACGTCGCTGATAATTTTGTTGTGTGAAGGTCTGCCCGATGGGGGGGCACGTACCCCTCTACCCCTTGGCTGCACCCCTAGGGCTGCAACATAGACTGCGAAGTCTCCCCACCATGCCTCTAACTATCCTTATTCCTTATTCCAGATACAAACAATAAAATGCAGCCGCTGTATTTTTCAGACAAAACTGTTCAGGAAGCATGCATTTTTATTTATATTAACCAGTTTAAAATAAATGGATGTGACCTGACGTTGACTTTATTTGGTGTCAGGTTTTGCAAATAGCTGCTGCTATCGATTATACGTGTAAAATAACACATAAAACATGTGTTGCATGACTTTCGTAGATATCTTGCAAATGGTGACCTTTTGTGACCTGTTGTGACCTTTGCTTACAAATTCACTTTAGCCTAAGTGTGAGAAGCGCATGCCTTTTTATTTAGATTAACCAATTTCAAATGATGACTTGATGTGACCTGACCTTCACTTTATTTGGTGTTAGGTTGTGAAAATAGCTGCTGCTATCGAATTATACGTGTAAAATAAACCATAAAACATATGTCGCATGACTTTCGTAGATCTCTTGCAAATAGTGACCTTTTGTGAGCTGGCAAACTTTGCTTACAAACTCACTTAAAACAATTTAACATTGGTTTAACGTTCTTTAACTTTTGACTTCTCTATTAACACGCGCCCTGGAGAGTGGGGCTAAATCCGCCCACCCCTCCTGTTTTTCGACTGTAGCGGAAAAACTGCGGCGCGCAGCGCCGCCGTTTTTTGCATACCTGTTTGAAAATGAGCTACCAACCTTATGTTAAATACTTAGTCTCGAGTCATCTCAGGTCAGGTCAACAGACGAGGTCACGTGATGACCTCACCTACAAAACGTGTTGGGTCGTTTGTAGACACAGTTTTTGAACGATCGATTTCAGACTTTCAGGATATTATAAGGTTATGAATACCTGTTATTTGTTAATTTCGAATTTCTGATATCGGTGACCGAAGGTCAGGTCAATTCGCGACCACCAATACTGATTTGTCCATAACTTTTGACATAATGAAGATAGAGACGTTAAAATGGTGTCAATGTGTTCGCCTCGTCGATATACGTCTTTCAATATGCAGCATGACCTACTTTGGTCACCACTTGACCTTGACCTGAGGTCAAATGTCGAGGTTGAACCCACCTGTAAAAATTAAAATCATTCGAAGTGCCTTTACAAGACAAACATGATGGCGTCAAAATCATTGTTGTATTGCCATTAGTTAACAAGTTATTAACAAAACACTTTTTTGCCAAAAATATCCTTTTTGACCTTGAATGACCTCTGAAGCCTAAAATACTCACCTGAGCTCAAATTTGAGGACTGCCAGGTCGATTACAAATTTCAAAAGCTTTCAATTGCTTTTCTGGCGTTTTTACCAGCTATCATAGTTTCCGAAAAACTGGGGTATCTGGAGCCAAAGTCCCAAATCTGGGGAAAAAATATGACCTTTAATGACCTCTAGTGACCCGTTGATATTGACCTGACCTGAAAAAGAGACGAATCACTTTCGATAGCGCTTGTCTCGATCTATCTAACTTCGTTTTCAGCTTGTCCTTACGTTGCGTGGTTTTCGAGATCATATTGGGGGCGAAATCCGCCCCCCTCCCCCTCTCCAGGGCATGTTATTCTCAGAGGCCCTCCAGTGCGCGTGTTAACATAATTATTCCATTTGTTAATAACCCTTCGTGAGAGNACCTTGAAAGGTCACCATGTATATGTTTCAAAGCACCTTGACGAGACAAACACGATGATGTTAAAGTCATCGCTCTATCATGATTAGATAAAAAGTTATTCAGGAAAACAAATTATACCAAGAACTGCATTTTTCACCTTTGATGACCTCTGGAGCCTAAACTATTGATCTGAGCTCAATTTTGAGGACACCCGTTGCGATTGCAAATTTAATTAGCTTTATATTGCTTTTTTTCCGTTTGTTCCTAGCTATCATAGTTCACGAGATATACGGGGTTGTTCGAAGCGAAATTCAAAAACTGTGAAATTTGACCTATGATGACCTCTGGTGACCTCAATATTGACCTTAGCTAAAAATGGTCTATGAAGCTTCGAATGTACACGTTGAAAGCTTTCAAACGCTTTTCCGCGTCTTTCTATCACTTTTCGTTTTCGATTTAGAGGAGGTCATTTTGACCCCCTCCCCCACTATGGCGAAGTTGTCTCGGAAGCCCACCAGGGCTCGGGTTAAAACACATATACACTTTTCGAGGTCAAGTCTCGGCGAATCCGGACGCTTAAGCTTTGGACAGGCTACTTGGACACGCAACCGTTGCGCCAATGACAGCCAAACTGGATGAGAGCGGCCATTATTAATTTGGTGCTGAGCAAAGCTGTGACCAACGTTTTAGAGTCAGAGAAAAACAAGCCCCGATACATTCCTTTAGTTCAGTGGTTCCCAAACGGTGGGTAATGACCCCACTTGGGGTAACGGAGCCATTCTGCAGGGGTAACGAAGGCCTGCGAAGTTGAACCATAAATGTTACGCATTTAAGACAGCTTTTATCAAGGGTGTATACATTTTGTCAATGTTGGTGTGGACTGGTAGCAGACCCATACAGTATCTTCTTATTTCTTTTGATTTCCCGAATTTCATCGACTCGTCTTTTAAATGGTGAAACATTGTCATCTAGAATCAGACAGTCTAAATATACACAAGGCCCCCCAAAATCCCCTCTGATTATTACAATAGCATCGCTCCTACACAGTGGCGTTGTCAGGATTTTCAGGTTGGGGGCAACAATATTTGTTATCAGAGGTCAGTGGTCTAAACCCTAATCAAATTCCGCTCACCAGCCATATATTGTTGACCGGGGGGAGGGGAAAGGGGAGGGTAGGGTCATCAGAGAGTCACTTGTTTTTATCAGGGGGAGCATAGCACCGTGCTCCTCTTTGGCTTCGTCCCTATACCAGGCATATGTGCGCATCCCCAAAACGGATTCAGTATAAAGAAGATTGAGCCCAGTGTCACTAAGATCATATTATCAGTTTGTAAATATCGAAGATTTGCTGGGATCGGGACCACAGGATCTAAACAATTCTCAAGGGATTCGTTGGAATCCCATGGGTAAACATATTATATTTTGTGTCGAGGGGCCAACCCCTGGACGGGATCACTAGTCAACCTCCCCCTATTTTTCCCGACCCCATAATCTCTTCGGATCTGTATCGATATCAGGGGGTCCCCAATCAGAGGTGGGGGGGGGGGGAAGTTACCCTGCTCCTCCCCCGTGGCGACGCCACTGCTCCTCCAATAAGTTAGTGTGGATTTTCCACACCAACTTTCAAGTTGGTGTGGAAGTGGAACCTTCCACACCAACCACATACAAAGTTACACCCATGGCTTTGATGCAGCCCTCGGCTAACGATATAACTTTGCGGTGCACCTGGTCGACAACGAAGCCCATAATTGAGAAATTGGTGAAGAAAAGGGAATAAATAGGTCCATGTAGGTACATGTCCGCTCTCAGTCTTTGTGTGTATTGCGACGCTCCAATAGAAGTGTGTAAACAGGTGCGACCAACACATTGGGAAACAACTCTATTTTTGATAGATCTGTATAAAATATAGATTTTGAAGGGTGGGGTAATGACCTCCTCTGACTGCTGGAAATGGGTAATTGTGTCGGGAGGCCTGGGAACCACTGCTTTAGTTGCTGCAGGTGCAAGTTTAAGCATGAACAAACACAATTGTTGATCCCCAACATTCATTTGAGTTGCTTTTTAGAAATCCTCGATCCGGAGATGGCAATATCCCTTCAAGAGCCTCGCATACCCTCGAGCCTCATGCACTCTAGTTTCCTACTCCTGAGAAGGTTCTCGTTAGTCCTGAGTATCGCGGCAGCGTCCCGGATCTGACCGTCCGAGCGTACCAGGCAGGCCAGCCTACAGCTCGGAGCAGCAGCTGGTGCAGCAGCACCGCGCCATGCCGCGCTCAACTGCACGGGCTGGGGGCAGATAATGACTGTGATACGCCCCGGGGAGCCGGGCCGGACTCAACTGTTGCCGGGCACTAAGACCCGGGGCGCTGGCAGCAGACACGGCACTAAGCAGACACGGCACTAAGACCCGGGGCGCTGGCAGCAGACACGGCACTAAGACCCGGGGCGCTGGCAGCAGGCACGGCACTAAGACGCGGGGCGCTGGCAGCAGACACGGCCATCGACGATTTGAAACGGGAGACGGCACGGCATGACCCGGAGAACACGGAAACTGACTGTCGTTACAGGACACTCAGAGATTGGCTGTTCGGACGCGTTAAACGAGAAGAAATATGATATATTACAGGTCAATAAATTGCCTGGAAGTTAACACCAGTTTCCAATAAATGTCTGCAATTGGCACCTATTCACACCATACCTAACCGTGTTATTTCATAACTATTTCATTTTCCAATATTTTTAGTTAGTGTTTGGAGGGCTGACGGGGTGCGCAGTTTATAAGGGGACTTGAAGTATAATCCCCTACCTGTATTGTATATATCGGACCCTACAACCAAGTTTGGACAGCCTACGCCGCTCCTCATACTGATTATTATCGAGGTCAATAAATCGCACTCAGAACTCCCATGAATAACGATCACCATGCAAACGGGATACAAAAGAAACAATATATTTTACTTCGGATTACGAGTGCTTCAGGAACGATCGAAGACCCACTTCAGTCGCCTTATGGCATATGCCCCAGTAAACCGCGGGTTGAGTGGGTAGAGCGTTCGCCTGTTGGCCGAACGATGCCACGCCCCAGCCTCTGACGCTGTAACGTCTGAAACCCGTTGTTTATGCATGTCGTCGCCGAATGCCTTAACGATATACAGAGCGGTGACATGTTAAGCCCCTATAATTGTTGGGCAAAGGCTGAGTGGAAAACCGACTTGCCCTCCTTGGTAGCCGCGGATATCTGGCTTCGGACCGCGACTGGACGAAGGGAACGGGAAGATAACGAATAATAGTACAGACAGAGCTATATCCCGCGCGGCGTAGGGGGGGGGGGTAAATATTACCCCTTCTCACGTATTTCCGCAATAACTTGAAAACGGTAACAGATAACCACGTCAAAGTTTCAGTACCTTATTCAGCATCAATTACGTCTACCTAAAAAATCATCCGCAAAAAGTTGGAACTTTTTGGGAGTTAATGACGTTTTATGTCATGTCAATGCCATTTTGTGAAATAACTTCAATTTAGATGCATCGTAGAAACATCAGTTTAAAGAATCGCAACGCAAAAACTGATCAAGAAGGGAATGTTTTCTCTACAAGATGGCACCGGATTTTCAAATTTTTTGGTTTTGACCCCCAAAAATCCAAAAAACTGTTTTTTTTCAGAATTTTTCACCCAAAATCGAAATTTCAAAAAAGATATCCTAAAAAACCGGAATTATATATGAGGAAACCAGGTAATGATACCCAGACCGACCCGAATTTTAACAATAAGCTTTCGTCATTCAGTGACTGATTTCTCCAAGCATAAATAGGTAATGACTTCATTTTTCATAAGTAACGTTTTTTTTTGGATTTTGACCTGTACAGATATATAAATGTCATTTTTGTGTTTATGAGACAAACTAACCTAGAAAACATGCAATGTTTATTCATAATCAGTTATTCAGTTTTCAGTTTTACCTTATGACTGATCTTACCTTATGACGGGAGGTCAAAATTTGGTAAAAATGCTGTTATCTTCGATTCTTCGTGCAAAATGACCCCCTAAAACATAGTGTACAAGCTTTATTTGACCTCTTCAGCTGGACAGTGAACTTTTATGAGTAGCTGTGACCTACCTTGGGAACCTTGACATTGATGCAATTTCACTTTACGTAATGCATAGACTGTATCACACCTTTGAGAGCTTATGTGCCATTGGGAGTATTAATCAGGCCGACTTTTCAATTGAAAGTATGAACCATAACTCAAATAACTCCGAATTTCCATGGACGACCGTGACCCATTACATGACCTAACTTGAAGGTCGGTAATGATACGATTCGTTCTTGAGAGCTTTCGATCGCGCCTTGCGGTCTCGCTGCGGTTATTGGTTGGGAAGATAAGAGGGGGGGTAATATTTACCCCCCCCTACGCCGCGCGTTCGGCGAGAGACCCCTACGCCGCGCGGGATATAGTACCTGCGGACCACTGCTTTGTAGTAGGTGACAGTCGTCAATACGTTTAATAAGAGTTATGTGCTTCATCTCGACGCGGAACACCCGATCCCCGCCACCGGACCTGTATAAAGGCTGCTCCGGTAGGCAGCGGAGTAATACGGCACAGTCTACCACTCCAGGTTGACTCACGAGAAGACGGCGCACTACGCCAAGCCTACACTCTACAGTGGTTTTCCGTTTTGTAATAGGCAGGGCGACATCACAGGACACAGCTGCTACACTGGCATTGCGTGCCTCAATAGTACATGAGAAGATACACATGGGCGGATCCAGAGGGGGGCCACGGGCCACGGGGTCATGCCCCCCCCCCAAACCACCAAAAATCGGCGCAAATTTGACCACATTTCCTGAGATTGTCGTAAAACTAAACAACTTTTACTAAGGAAAGTTTGTTTTAAATCAGTCACTGATTCATAAGCAAGCGAAATCCGATGAGTTTTCAGAAATGTACGATACTTTTGGGGATTCCCCCCCCCCCCCGACCGACAAAATCACCCGTTCTGGGTCCGCCTATGAAGATACAAGGCTGACCAGTGACCAGTGCAGTGTTTGACAACATGGAAACCACTCCTCAGCTATGCACGAAGTTACATATAACGGAAGAGACAGACGACCGTTCCGCACGTCAACACTCGGGGAAAGAGGGGGAAGTGAAGGAACGAATGAAGGTGGACAGATTCACTGCCAGCAGCATGCGCCAGGTGAATACATGCATCGATGCTTCGGTGGCAGGGGCCAGACGCGAACAGCACATTTTTTTGTAAATAAATTTAGTCCGAATGTTTTATATGGATAGCTTTCCGAGGTCAGGACCCACGCTAAGCAGAGCTTGTTGCGCAGGCCCTGGCCCCACCACCCGATCGTACATTCCTGTGGCGGAGATTGACGAGTTGTACGTGCCCGACCATACCTGGACCACGTCCGCCCCGCTTCACTTGAACTCACCTTGGGGCCTTCTGTTGCGACCGCTTGCACGGCCGCGCCATCCCAGACAGGAGCAAATAGCGAGCGCCGAAGCGACTCGAACCCGGGCTGCCACTACCGGGATAGGCCAGAAGCCCAGCGCTCCCCCGACTGAGCTACAGGGGCGGACTTTTTATGTTCGCCCCTGTATGTTCGAACAGGGCGCCCCTTCGAACATAAGGCGGACGGACACATCAGGACACATCATCACTGACTCGCATCGAAAGGAAATGGCCGGCACAGCAGCCGGTCACAAAGCCAATACAGCTGCAGAGCCCCGGACGTGTCAGTCTCATTGATGTATGGCGGCTGTTGAGCGCAGCCGCAACGCTCGGCAAATCATTGATGAAGCGGCGATAGCCTCACTGCATATCGAGACGCACTAACTGGCCGGAGACACCGGCAGGCACAGGAGCTGCGTCTCGGCGGGTGCGTCTCGGCGGGCACGTACTGACTGGCCGGGACCAAACCCGAAAATACCGTCTGAAAGCCCGCCAATAGGCATTTTGAAGCGATTTCTTGTCAAATTGGCTCACGTCAATATTAAGGTCACCAGTGGTCTGATTTGCTAGTTTTAGGACTTCGTTCAAGGAACCCCCAAATATCTCAGGAACTATGATGGCTAGGAACAAACGGAAAAAACAATCGAAAGCTCTTGCGAAAATGCAATTGCCGGAGTGTCCACATATTTAAGCTCAGGTCAATATTTAAGGCTCTAAAGGTCATCAAATGTCTTTTTTTTGCAACTGTTTTCGCAAAGAACTTTTGACAAAATAAAGACAAAGCGATAATTTTCACACAATCGTGCTTGTCTCATCAAGGCGCGTTGAATCATCCTAGTTTTGACCAGGTTAGATCAGTTGCATATAGGGAGACGTGTCTCGACGAGACAAATACATTGGTGCCGGTTTCACTTCCCTATCTTCATTCTGTGGCGATTTTTTTTAATGTTGCTAACCTCGGATGGCCTCAGATGACCCCGTAGGGCTCATTGAATAACAAATGCACATAGATAATCAATAATTGCCTATGATAACATGATCTAGAAACAATTAAACTGTTATCTTGGCTATCCTCAGAAAAGGAAGTATTTGTATATTTCCCCCATTGACTTATAATGAGGATTGGGGAGGTTATGATATTGACCCGACCCATACCCATATCGAAAATCCGAGATATACGAATTGTAGGTGCATAGGACCTTATGAAATCCTGTAAGTACGAAACCGATCAGCCAAAACTGGGGCAGTGGTACGACCGCAAACTTTTTTGGGGTGGGGTCACGTGACCTGACCTGGTGACCTGACTTGAGACGACCTTCACCTGAGGTCAATAATTTCACACAATGGGTAATTGATGCCCTAGCAGCTGTGCAAAAAACGGCGACGCCGCTATTTTTCCGCTATCCTCGAAAAAAGAAACTTAGGGGGGTCGTTACCCCCTACTGGGGGTCGTTACCCCCTACTACCCACCAACGGCACGGCGCGGGATGATGAGTAATGTTCATTGCCGAGGGTAAAAAAATGTAACCAGATAACGAATAAAAACAACAAATAAGAAAAAGGAAAATGAAATCAATCAGCATGTAGTTCATTTATCATATCTGATATACACAGGCAATGGTAGACAATACGTTCGGGAGCAAGGTCTGCACCAGCAAGAATCGCTTACCATGATGAATATGATGAATTTGGGGTTAAGGGCGCCTCAACTGTAAAGTTATGTGGCGCCCATGAACAATAATGTAAGACGTAAGGTAACAGTAAGTACTATGTCGTTGCTCACCAGTAAAAAACACAAAAGGCAAAAAGGCTGCAGAGGAGGGACATCCTTAGTGGGGTTCTTTGGCCGCACCATTGCATCGAGATAAGGTTGGTTGAATAAGACTTCGTCAACTATGCAATGAATCACAATAGAAATGTGATTACGAGTAAAACAAATGCGCATGCTTGACACGAAAGTGATTCCATAGGATTTATACGTCGATAGCGTTCAGCTTGCAGCCTCATTAGCCGTTCTGACCTCGAGTGGTAGTCTCAGTACTCAGTATGGTGCTCAGCTCCATAGCTCATCCTCATAACGCCGGTATAGTTCGATCGGGAGCTGATAGTCTGCCCAGTGGCCATTGGACTGGGGTCCCAGCCAGTCAGCTGGCAAGCGCTGCTGGGCTGAGTCCGATCGGGAGCTGTTCAGGGGATAGTGTTCGTCCGATCGGGGGATTGTGTTCGATCGGGAGCTGCTGTTACAGTCTGCCCACTGGCCACTGGACTGGGGTGCCAGTCATCTGGTGGTGATGGACTGAGCCCCACTGCCCAGTGGAGGTGCACACAGCGTAGGTCCGTGACCACTGACCAGAGCCCCGGTCAGACACATGCGACACTTCAACAGGTGGCCGTGGCGGGGTGGCGTGACACCACGACCAGTGCTCCACTCAGCAAATCAAACAGATATAGACAGAGCAGTGACGTCACGACAGTTCGAAAAGAGTGCAAGGAGAAAAGAGTGCCCGGCAAGTCAAATGAAGAAACACAAATAAACAGGCAAAGAATAACTTCGTATAATACCCATTTCCGATCACCGAAGTGATGGCTATACTCACCACCTGAACTCAAGATTCCCCAAACAAGAGAGATAAAACTTCCCAGCACCAAACACAAAACTGGCACAACACCCAGGACTAGACGCCACCCGCCCTATCACTTACTTGACATGGTTAACGTTCGTACCGACTCTACTCAAACTAGTGTGACAACAGAGAGAGAGCCACAGCTGATGAGCCACCGACCCACTCACCGAAAACCATCGTGACGCCCCTCCACCCCCCGGTGGCCCTCTAGCTCGACGAGCGCGCGCCCCAGGTCTGCAGCGACCACGCGTCGCGCGCGTCGACTGAACTGTCGTCGTCGTCGTCGTCGCCGCCGCCGCCGCCGACGCGACACCGTCGCGGGCGCGCGCAGCCGGCTCTGGAGCGACTTGCCATCAACAGCACGCGGTCAGGGAACCAATCAATAGGTATAGCCGCGTAGTGAGGAGATAGTCGATAACGCGACAGGAGGCTTGCCATCGAGAGGCCCAGGCCAGCTGAGCGTCGCCGCATGAGCTGAGACGGTACGCAGGTACAGCAGGCTGCGGGGCTCACTAGGTAACCCATGGGAGGGCATGGGAGACGCCGGTCATCGGTCCCCAGGGAGAGAGAGGTATGAATGTTGGGCAAGTAAATGTCAGATGAGCGTGGTCCCACTGTCAGACGAACTATCGGCCAATCGAGCTAGGAACGAGGGCCCATTCAGAAGGTACGTGCCGGTTGAACCGGGCCAAACTATGGATTGTCACAGCGTGGATGACGGCTCAGTCGAAAGTGGGGATCAACACGTGCAGCCTCCATTAGCTGATTACCGTGTCCGGGAGCGGCGTCAGTGCTGGGTCCGTTCTCCGCAGCACCACCCCCGCACTCCACAGCTGATCTCCGCCGACACGGCAGTCCCAACGACGGCTTAACGCTCACAAAGACAGACTGAGACGCAATACAGAGTACTTGAGCTTAAACACGCCACGGCGAAATGGAGAATCCTGGTGGAGGCAGTCGGCAAGTGGTCGGGCGTGACCTTGACCTTTCGGAAGCGGGCGCCAGCTGTTATGCCTTGCTGAGAGCTTTTAGCAGCTCAGACCAGGACGTGAAGGTCATTTAGTCTAAACCCACTAACATAAGTGGGTTAAGTGATACAGCGGCAAACACTTTTAATAACGATTATTATGGCTTCAAGATCTCAATGTATTATGCACTACAATGTTAATTTATTCCCCGCATTCCGGAACAACAGGGGATGCGGTCAAGAAGTCCAACAAACCAGGAGCCCGATATTATCCAGCCATGATACGAATAGCCTTAACTACCACTCTTCCGAGATCACCACAATTTTAAGAATAAAACCACATGCTGCACAGACAATGACATAGATATTGACAGACGGTTGTCACTTCAGCATGGAGCGAGTTGAAACAAGATATTGCATTACACTTGAAGTGCATGGTATATATATATATATATATATATATATATATATATATATATAATATATATATAATAATATATATATATATATATATAATATGGGAAACGTTCAATTGCCTTTGTAAATACAGACCAGCTCAATGCACGAAATGTAGGCATATTATCAGCCAGCTAACCAGCCAACGCAGACCAGCAGACCTGAAATCTGCAGGACCCAATCTCAATTCCAGCGCCGGCTCCGCGGAGCTAATAATCTGCAACACGCCTTATGATACGAGGCAATGTAATGGCTCTCCATAACGGCGAAGTTCGGTGATAAGTAAGAAGTTCAGCTTATTACGTTTCAAGGCAACTTTGCACTGAAGGCGAAGCTCGGTTTCCGGAATATCAACTCAATGAATATGTCACCGTGAACCGTGAACAAAATTTCCGCTTTGGCACTTGAAAAGTGGCATTAATCCTAAGCCACCTTGGGAATTCATCACCTACGACAAAAACAAACTATCGTCAACACCTTGCTCGCGAGGCACTGCATACAAACGAGGTACCAAACTCATATTTTCCACCCCTCAATTTGACACGAGGTCATTCGATGACGCCGTACATGCCCGGCACACTGTTTACGTTACACCTTCAGTACTCAGTGACATCACTCGATACGAACACAACTGAATAGCCGGTCTGACGTACTACGCCAGCCGTAATGGCCAACGCTACTAACGATAACAGTGCTGGCTGACGTCACCCGGCTATTTGTACCTTACCGGCCCATCCGAACCTGTCATCGTTCTTAGATGATGTATGGTGGTCATTAGTGATTGACATCATGTACGAAGTCGTAAGCATCGCATGCGCACTTTGCATGTCGTGCGTAGATTCCAGAGGACCACTGTCTAACGCTAGTCACCTGAAAACTTTTCCATGACATGGAGGCAGCTGATGTCCAGCAGAGTGGTCCCACATGAATATCATGAACTCGAATGGTCTCTCAAGACCTCTCACGTGCAGGAGGTTCTGACCCAATGTCTCACGGGTATGCGACTTACAAGACTGACCTCTCATGGGCGGGAGGTTGATGATGATTTGGGCTTAACGGCGCCACAGCTTCGGGGCTATGTGACGCCCATAACCTCTGGTTACAAAATTGTCTCAACGAAGACGATTACTCAACCCTATCAGTGGGGAGACGGGAGGTTCTTAACTGATGAACTGACCTCTCATGGGTTATAGCCTGACCTGTCATGAGCAGTGGGTTCTGACTTCTGGTCCTGGACTGGTTGACTGACTTCTCATGGCCAGATGGTTAATGGACTGACCTCTCATGGACGAATGGTTCATGGACTGACCTCTCATGGGTTAATGGTTCATGGAATGACCTCTCATGGGTGGGTGGTTCATCGACTGACCTCTCATGGGTGAATGGTTCATGGACTGACCTCCCAAGGGTGGGTGGTTCATGGACTGACCTCTCATGGGTGAATGGTTCATGGACTGACCTCTCATGGGTGGGTTGCATGACTGACCTCTCATGGGTGAATGGTTCATGGGACTGACCTCTTCATGGGTGGGTGGGTTCATGATTGACCTCTCAGGGTGAATGGGTTCATGGACTGACCCCTCGTCACGGGTGAATGGTTCATGGACTGACCTCTCATGGGTGAATGGTTCCATGGACTGACCTCTCATGGGTGACATGGTTCATGGAAATGACTTCATGGGTGGGCTGGGTTCATGGACTGAACCTCTCATGGGTGGAATGGTTTTAATGGCACTGACCTCTCATGGGTGAATGGTTCATGGACTGACCTCTCATGGGTGAACTGGTTCATGGAATGACCTCTCATGGGTGAAATGGTTCATGGGACTGACTCTCAATGGGTGAATGGTTTTGGACTGACCTCTATGGGCGAAATGGTTCAATGGACTGACCTCTCATGGTGAAATGGTTCATAGGACTGACCTCATGGGTGAATTGGTTTATGGACTGAAACCTCTCATGGGTGAATGGTTTTCATGGACTGACCTCTCATGGTGGGTGGGTTCATGACTGACTTCTCACGGTGAATGTTTCATGGACCTGACCTCTCACGGGTTGGTGGTTCATGGACTGACCCTCGTCACGGGTGAATGGTTTCATGGACTGACCCTCCTCAATGGGTGAATGTGGTTCATGGACTGACCTCTCATGGGTGAATGGTTCATGGCCTGACCTCTCATGGGTGGGTGGGTTCATGGATTGACCTCTCATGGGTGAATGGTTCATGGACTGACCTCTCACGGGTGAATGGTTCATGGACTGACCTCTCATGGGTGAATGGTTCATGGAATGACCTCTCATGGGTGGGTGGGTTCATGGACTGACCTCTCATGGGTGAATGGTTTATGGACTGACCTCTCATGGGTGAATGGTTCATGGACTGACCTCTCATGGGTGAATGGTTCATGACTGACCTCTCATGGGTGGGGTGGCGTCATGGAGCTGAACCTCTCATGGTGAATGGTTCATGGACCTGACCTCTCATGGGTGGGTGGGTGGGTGCTGTGTTATGGCCGTGTGCCCGTGCGCGGTTGCGGCTCCTTGGCCGGTAGGCAGGCGCCGTGCACGTGTTTGGCCCGGGCGGTGACCTCACCGCCGCGGGCCGTGACCGCGCCCACCGGGGCGACCTTTGTCTTCCCCGAGAGAGAAATATACAGTCGCCACCGGTCTTCCATAGAGTGTGGACGTGCCGGACCGGCAGCAGACGCAACAGGTGGGTGGTTCATGGACTGACCTCTCATGGGTGAATGGTTCATGGACTGACCTCTCATGGGTGGGTGGTTCATGGACTGACCTCTCATGGGTGGGTGGGTTCATGGACTGACCTCTCATGGGTGGGTGGTTCATCAGTATAGCCAGAGGACAGTCGTCGTCGTCCAGGACAAACTCGTTGAACGGTCCGGTCGGCTGGTGATACTCGGCCGACTCCGGCTGAGGGTCCTGGGTCACCACCTGACACGACATACGGTGACACCGACAGGTCACAGCGCCGCTGATACAGGTCACAGAACACAGCATACAGGTCAGGTCACAGCGCGGCATACAGGTCACGGCACGACACATCGGTCACGGCATGCTTTCAACTGTGCTGTGAGTACGAGACACTTATATCGTGATGCAGCTAACGAGTAGCAACAGACCAGCTTCAGACAGGTGGCAATACCCGACTGGAAGGAAAATCAATGGAAATACCAGGAGCTTGACAAGGTCAGCGGTCAGAGCGGGGCTCATTCAAAGCACATACTAATAGTAATGGGGGCATAACACGCGATCGCTCACTCTGTGAAGCAGAAACGTGACAAATAGCCACTTGCAGATGCAGTGTTGATGAAATAAGATGGCTTTGGCCTCTCAAGGGAAATCAAATGTGACTCTGTTCAGCAGCAGTTGTTGTTGATTTGGGGTTAAGGGCGCCATAACTCCTCTGGTTATATGGCGGCCATCTGTTCAGCAGTCATACCGAAAACAAACCCGTAACCCTGGAAACAATGTCAGCACGCGACTCATCTAAGAGTCGGAGAAGGGGACCCGCTTTAATGCGATGACAAGACTGGAAACTGGCACGACAATTCACAACGCACTTCGAAAACAGATCACAGCATACAATGACCAGACCAGACATGCACATTTATAACCCTCGCATTGGTCCAGCATCTGAAACGAAACGGCACCTCTCCCATGCATAGTTTCCCTACTACACCAGCTGCCCAGCGGTCTTCAGACGCACAATATCCACACCTCTGCTGCGTGCTCGAAGACCAGGACCAGCGTCCGTTCATCTGGACCAGCATAAATTCACCCGGACCAGCGTCTTTTAACCCATACCAGCGTCTAACCACTCGGAAGTCTACCCACCCAGACCAGCGCCTACCCACCCAGACTAACGTCTACACACCCAGACTAACGTCTACACACGAGGAGGCAAAAGTTGATATTTTTGGGACCCAGACCCGACCCGGTCCCAATAACTGAAAAATGGACCCAGTTTTACCCGGTGCAAGGCAAATTCGGAACCACAGCGGACCCCAACTAGCAAAAATGTTGTCTCGCAACTAATATTGCAAACATATGCACTATACAGTTAGTGCAAGTAAACTAACGCTTGTAATTGCAAATACATGCATTCAGATTGGCCATCATCACAAGAAACATGCGTATCAGTGATACGACTTGCCTGAAACCAGCATGAATCATGAGTTGGACCCAGTCTGTACCAGTATCATTTGGCGCGAACCAGTCTGGAACCAACTGGGTCCAGACTGGGTCTAGAGACCGGGTCCTCGGGTCCACGTTTTGCCACCTCTGCTACACACCCAGACTAACGTCTACACACCCAGACTAACGTCTACACACCCCGACCAGCGTCTACACACCCAGACCAGCGTCTACACTGACACACCCAGACCAGCGCCTTCCCACCCAGACCAGCGTCTACCCACCCAGACTAACGTCTACACACCCAGACTAACGTCTACACACCCAGACCAGCGTCTACACACCCATACCAGCGTCTACACACCCAGACCAGCGTCTACCCATCCAGACCAGCGTCTACCCACCCAGACCAGCGCCTTCCCACCCAGACCAGCGTCTACACACCCAGACTAACGTCTACACACCCAGACCAGCGTCTACCCACCCAGACTAACGTCTACCCACCCAGACTAACGTCTACACACCCAGACTAACGTCTACACACCCAGACTAACGTCTACACACCCAGACTAACGTCTACACACCCAGACCAGCGCCTACCCACCCAGAGTAACGTCTACACACCCAGATCAGCGATTACCCACCGGGACCAGCGTTTACCAACCCGGAACAGCATCCACCCACCGGCCGACCAACTGGCTACAGCGCCGCGCCGGGCCTACCCGACACCCTGCGACCGCCGGTGCCGCCTTACCTGCACCAGGGCGTAGAGACTGGGGTCCTCCGTGTGACGACCGTACTTCTGCAGCATCTCGGATACGACGGCGGCGGCCGTGTCGGCGACCGACAGCAGCAGGGTCTTATACGGCACCTCACTGCATAGGCTCTCACCGTATATCTGTACACACAGACAGACAGACATGTCAGCCGTCAGACAGACATGCAAGGTCAGACATATATGTCAGGTCAGACAGACCGTATATCTGTGCACACAGACACATAGACGGACATGCCAGGTCAGACAGACCGTATATC